>PVJX010029246.1:0-23104 GCA_004027295.1 Dolichotis patagonum
CTGGGATTTTACATGTTCAGGTCAAGATTTGTATTCTTTTTTTTTTTCTTCTTGTACCGGGGCACCGAACTCACAACCTCATGCTTACCAGACAAGCACTTGAACTGCTGAGCTAAAGTCAAGATTTGAAATCTCTAGTTTTTGACCCTCCAAAGTGTCTGGAGGCAGTGTGCCACAAACGAAATATTTCTGATTCTATTTTCTTCAAACAGAAACATCTCTCGAGTGTCTGCATGTTCTCGGAGGGGAATTTCTCTGAGGGTGGCACCTTCTTTGGACTAGTCCGAGGGCATCAGGCCTCTATCTGGCTTAAACTCCTAGGCGCTTAATTCATTTGGGGCCTGTTCCACTTTGTCTGGTTTTTTTTTTTTGTTTACCGGGAGTCAAATTCAGGACCTCGTGCTGGCCAGGCAGGTGCTGTGCCACGGAGCTACATCTCCAGCCCTGCACGTTACCTTTCTTCTGTTCCAGTTCAGCTTTCACTTTTAGGAAAAACATGCCGATCTCAGCTGCCGGCACTCGGCTGCTGGACTTGTGTGCGTCTCTTGTTTCTTGGTTGCTGGTCACATTACGAGGATGTTTTCACTGTGTGAAGACTCTTGTGGCTTTAGCTTTTCTTCAGAGTCCCTCGGGCAGTTGCATCATTTGAATTAGGATCTATGTACCTGCCTTTCAAAGCTTGAACATATGCTTCATATTTCTTCCATTTTAGAATTAACTTTTTTCACACTGTTACTTTGAAGTCTGTTTTACTCTGTTGAGCCTTTTTTGGGAAGAGGTTTTATTTTTCTAGTTTATTATTTTTTGTGTATTTATTTTAAAGGGAATAAAACAAACAATGAAATGAAACAGTGATAATACAGTAGGAAATCTACAATAGTTACTATGTTGCATATGGTTGTCCTCTAAATAGTTGCTGTGACTACAGGCTTTAGGCTGACTCCCAGCTGGGCGAGGGCTTAGCTTCTTTCCTCATCCGTCATCGGAAATCCTCTGCAGACCCTGGCTGTGCAGGAGCCACCAGTCACCCAGGCCCAGCCCCTCTGTGCTCTAACGGGTCTATTTTCTCTTTCTTTCTGTTTTCTGAGCCAGGGTCTCGCTATGTAGTGTAGGCTGGCCTCAAACTTAGGAGGCTCCTCCTGTTCAGCCTCTGAGTGCTGGGGTCACAGGTGTGCGCCACCACCCCAGCCCCAGAGGGGTCTATTTTGGCTTACAGCTGTAGAGGTCCAAGGTCAAGGGGTCTCTATCTGGCAATGATCTTAGTCCTAGCAGAGTCCCAAGGTGGTGCAGAGCGTCACCTGGCAGGAGAGCAGGAACACAGCTGTGTACATGTGTCGCTTTTGGGCTCTTTCCTCTTTATGGGGATTGAAATCTATTGCTTTTTGCATGCTAAGCAAGTGTGCTACGCTGAGCTATATTCCCAGACCTTTTTATTTTTTATTTTTTAATTTTATTTTGAGACTGACTCTTCCCAACTTGCCCAGAATGGCCTTAAACTTTTGATTCTCCTGTCTCAGCCTCCTCATTAACTGTGCTTACCGATTTGTGTCCGTGTATGCAGGTTCTCCCTGACTTGCCTTCTTATTTGTGATCCTGGGGCTTGAATCCAGGGCCTCCCACTGAGATACATTCTCAGCCTCCCAGAGTGCTGGGGTTACTGGCTTGTGCTACCATCCCTGGACTTTCTCTTTTAATCGTCTCCCAAAGGCCGCATGCCAAAATGCCATTGTCTAATTAAGTTTCCACCTCTTAGTACCTCGCAAAGGGATTATATCAATGCAGGAATCCTTGGGGGACACACTCAGACCACATTCAAACCATAGCAAGAACTACCCAAACGGTACAGAATAGCTAGTTAATAATTGGTGAATATTGGTGACATCTGGAAATAATATTTCGGGTATATTGGATGTCTTAGTCTGTTTTGTCACTATAACAAAAGACCCATCACTGAGTGCTTTATAAACAAAAGAGGTTTATTTAGCTCCCAGTTCTGTAGGGTTAAAAGCCCGATGCTGCTTCTCAGCCCTAGAAAGGGCCTTGGTGGCTTCACGGGCGGGGGTGGGGGAGGTGTGGCTGGAAGCCGGAGAGGAGCTAAGGAGGCCAAACTCCTTCACAACAGTCCGTTGCTTTTTGTGATACTTGGATTGAACCCAGGGTCTCGGCCTCCCCAGCCCTTGCTAGCCTGTTGCTGTGAGAACTGAACTGTCCCTCAGGTCCAGGGCAGCACGCTGGGACCTGACCGTCTTCCTGGGGCTCCAGCATCCAGGATTCCAGCACCCAAGACTGCGAAGGACCAACCACATCCAGCCATAGCATTGGGTGAGTATGTTACTGAAGCCACGGATCGATTTTGTTTTACTTTTTTACCGGGAAATTGAAAATCTGTGATTCTCTACATATGGACAGCAGCCCTGGTGAAGAACTCCAGGAAGACCAGAATTTCATGTGGCCACAGAAAGTTGGCTGTCACAGGCCAACCCCTGCCTGCCTGAGCCATCCTGAGACGGAGACAGCCTGCCGCTTCCCCAGAAGGAGAGTGTCACCCTTTTGGAAGAGGGGTGTTGCCTCATTTTTGCCAAAGGTGGAATCTGCCTGTTCTTATTTTTGGATGGCGCCATTAGGATTTGACAGTTTCAAGTTAACACGAGGTGACAGGTGCACTTAAGGTGGGGGGAGTCACAGATTTAGCATGATATTTTGAAGTTCCTTATTTGTGATGGCTGTTCCACATTCAGGGACTTAATGCTAATTATATTGAATTATCTGTTTAAGCATTGTGCCTCACTGATGCTCCACACCTTACGGTACCTCCCTGGTGGCCAGTGAATCAAGTCCTACTGCTGGAGCCTTAACCACAGGAGTCATGTCCACAGAGCTGCTGGCAGCTCATCGTAGTTTTGTGTTTCTCTGATGACGGGAGCAGTTTTTCATTTACTTGGCTAATAGAGAGAGACAGGTGGATGGATGGTCGGTGCGGGGGTTGGATCCAGGATCTTCGTACTGAGCTGCCTCTGCAGTCCCCCCACCCTTTATGTGTGTGCGTGTGTGTGTGTGTGTGCAAGCACACGTGTGTGCACAGTCTTGCTGTGGAGCCCAGTCTGTCCTTGAACTTGCAGCAACTGTCATGCCTCAGCCTCCCGAGTGCCAGGATTACAAGTGTGTGCTCCCCGCTCTATTTTGAGACTGGCGTTTACTGAGTCACCAAGTTACTCGGGCTGGGCTTGAATATGCAATCTTTCTTTTGACCAAATTTAAATCAAATTTTGTTGGTTGTTGTTGATTTTTTTTTTTAGTTCCTTATGTAGTCAGGATATTAGTCCGATGGCAGGTGAATAGTTTTCCCAGGATTTTGTCCCATTCTGCAGGTTGTCTTTTCATGAAGACGAGCCACCCTTTGTGGTGCTGGGCATTGAACTCAGCGTCAGCATGATAGGCAGGGGCTGGGCCTGAACCGCTGGACTCTTCCAACCCGTGGAAAAGGTTTTAGAGCACATGTTTTCTTTCATCCTATTTCTAGAGCTGCTTCAGGGTCCACTGTCGATTGGTCACCTGTGCTGTGTGCCAGTCTTTACCCTTCGCGTGCCTCTGGGCAGTCAGTATGCGCAGTTTGACTCATGCAAGCAGTTGTTTGTTTGTTCATTTGTAAGTGCATGACGAGGTCTTGCAAGCCGCTAAGAACACAGTGGGCTTCAGAGCAACCTTATAACCTGTCCCAGGGAGTGTTATCTTTTTCTTTTTGTATTTGGAAGGAACCCAGGGTCTTCCCACTGAGCAACATCCCCAGCCAATTTTTATTTTTTATTTTGGGCTGGGTCTTGCTAAGATGCCTAGGTTGCCTTGAACTTGTGATCCTCTTGCCTCAGCCTCGCTGAGTGCTGGGATTACTGGCATGCACCAACTTGTCTGCCAAGGTGTTATCTTGACACCCAGAGATGTTTGGAAAACTACCCTGTGCTATAAATGTTCTAACTTAGAAGACACTTGAATTGGATGTGTTGCCCTGTGCGTGCAGAGACATTTTCTGCCTCGGGGCGCTGAATCCTGTGATTATATTGTGCACTGCATAATCCCAGAGTTGAAGAGCTGCTTTTGGCCTAGATGAGGTGCTTTATGTGTTCAGCCCACACTGAGAGGCCTTTGTGCACTTTACTATGTGTTTTAGTTACTTTTTTCTCATTGTTGAGACAAAACACCTGACTCCCAAAATGAAGGAAGGAAAGGTTTATTTGGCTCACAGTGTGTGGAGGTTTCAGTCCATAGTCAGCTGACTCCAAAGCAGGGTGGCATGGCAGAGGGGCAGCATTGCAGGGTGCTGGAAGACAGCAAAAGCAGCAAGAGCAAAATGCGGGGGTGTGGGGCTCTTTTCCTCTATTAGGTGGTGAGTAAGCTACCTGCCCTAGGGCGGGTTTAGCACTCACACCACCTCTGTGCCCTCCTCTTGCACTGGCTAAGGATATTTACAAAGCACAGACTCTGCTCCCCTGCTGAGTTGCTTAGTTAATCTTCTAAACTTCTCAAGTTGACACAACAGCTTGCCTAGGGCATGTGTTCTATACCCTGTAATGTAGAACTGCTGAGTTACTTATTTAAGGGACTGAGCTTCTCAAGTTGATACAATGTGTTAACCGTTACATTGTGTTTTACCCTTAAACTTTTTTTGTTGTTGTTTTGTTTTTTGGAGACTGTGGGTCCCTATGCAGTTCAGGCTGGTCTTGAACTCAGGTGATCCTACTGCCTTTACCTCCTGAATGCTGGGATTAGAGGGCACGCACCACTATGCACCCAGCTCCCAGAAACATCTTGTGACTCTCCTGGAAAGTACTATAGCCCTCTGTTTTGCAGCCTGACTATACTGATTTGTTTCTATGTCATGTAGATAATTAGGCTGTACGTCATCTAACAAAGAAATGTCCGAGTCTAGTCTCTGCTTACACTGAGCTCACTTTAATTTTTTTTTCTTTAACATTTGGGGGAGATAGGGTGAAGTCCAGGGTCTTGCACTAGGTAAACACTCTACCACTCTGCCCAGTACCTTAGTGTATCTATATTGCTTTACTTGCTAATAACAGGCACATCTTGTGTTACCAATTGTGAATCCACTTGTTCTATAACAGTGCAAACTCTGATTTTTGTTTTTGACAAGGTCTCATTATGCAGCCCAGGCTAGCTTTGAACTCGTGACTCTCCTGCCTCAACCTCCCAAGTGCATTACAGCCACCATGTCTGTCTTCAAACTCTCGTCTTTGAGCTTAATTATTTTTGACCCTGAGTTCGCTCCTGACACGTTCCTTGCTATAACCTAGGTAAAATATATGAAGAACAATTTAATTCATACATGGAGAAATAGCTGAGAAAGCCAAATATCTGGGGAAAAGTTTACTCTCAATTAGAGTAAAAATATAATTAAGACTGAGATTTCTTTTTCCTGTGAAATGAGAAAATATACTTTGCATTGTAATTCTCACCTTTAGTCAAGGTTCGTGGGTTAGGCAGCCTCACACACTGCAACTGTGAATATGCATTTATGGAAAACATTTTAGTGTTCTTTTTCTAGACCCAGGCCTCTACTTGAGGAATGTATCATAAGTAACCAGAAATAACTTGGTGTGGGAGCACTTGCCTATAATTTCAGCTTTTTGGGAAGCTGAGGCAGGAGGGTTGCAAGTTTGAGGTAGCCTGGGCAGCGTAGTAAGACTGTTTCTCAAAATTAAAAAGGGCTGTGGCTGTAGCACAGTGGCAAAGCACTTGCCTCACACGCACAGGCCTGTGTGTTCAACCCTCAGTACTGCAAAAAATAAAACCAAAAGCAGTCCAGGCATGGTGTGCATGCCTGTGGTCCCAGCACTCTGGGAGGCTGAAGCAGGAGGATTGTGTTTTATAGACTTAGTGAGACCTTGTCTCAAAATTTAAAACATTTGAAGGGGGTGGGGCGGGAGCTCAGTGCTAAGACCCCAGTACCAAAAACAGAGCAAAACAAAACAACCAGAAATGAAAACTGTTAGACTGCTTGTTATGAGGTTAGTTGTGTAGGGACAGATGTTTGATTAGAAAGAATATTATATACTATGATACAGTTAATAAAACGTTTTTGAAAAAACACATAAGGACTTCAGTTGTAGTGTGAGGAACACTTTGACCTGGGAGAATGTAGATTCAGCTAGAACACTATTGCTACTGGTCCTCACCAGGTCCCCTTCTCTAATGGGGTGAAGGAAAAATAAAGAACTTTTAAAAAAAATTTTTGAGACAGGGTCTTACGTAGTTCAGGCTGGAACTCACTATTAGCCCATGCCAACCTCAAATTCATGGTGATCCTCCTGCCTCAGCCTCCTGAATGCTGGGATTATAAGCATGTGCTACCATGCCTGGCTAAACCCTCCTTCTTGAAAAGCAGGCAGGCTGCAGGCTGGTGATCTCCTGGCCCTGGGGTGTTAGGGGTTGCTGCTGCGATCCCGGAAGCTGTGCTGACCCCAGTCCAGAAACATCCCTTCAATACATGGAGCCGTAAATGTCACTTGCCGTAGCAGTTTGCTGGCAGGACCTGGCTGCATTTTGATTATACAGAATTCTTGGCTACCAAACTGCACAGGTCACTCCAGCTATTTCATTAACCTCACAGGAATGTGATCACAGTGCTGTAACTGAATTTTTAACTGCTTTTTTTGTGTGTGAGCGAAAAAAAGCAGTCTAAAACACTTCCTGTACTTTGGCTCCGCCAGTAAACAAGCAAGCCCTAAATAGATACGTTTGTGCGCGCGCACACACACACACACACACACACTATTTTTTCAGGGCTGGGGATCGAATCTAAGGCTTTGAGTGAAGATAATATTTTTAAAACTATATTGTTAGTGGGTACCTCTGATTAGAGGGCTACAAGTGACTATGATAGTCTTGATTATACCTTTCTACATTTTCCAACTTGTTCTATATTGGACATATAATGCCCTTTATTTGGAAAAGAAGAAATATATAAAAGAATACTGCGAGCAACTTGTATTGATTTATTTATTTATTTATTTATTTATTTATACCAGAGATTGAACTCACATTTCATGCTTATCAGGCACTTGAGCTGCTGAGCTGCTTTTTTTTTTTAAGGAGGGAAGGTTTGTTTCAGCTTATGGGGAAACTTTTTTTTTTTTTTTTTAAAGCCTCAGATCTGCATACAGATATGTAGCTTTCAGCAGAGCTGTACTGCATCAGCCTAGCTCACTAACCTCCTCTGGTCCTGTTTAGTGTTCCCTACAGCGGCATGGTGCCTCCTTAGTGACACCCTAAAGCGATGTTGAGCATGGTGTAGGTCAGCTCTGTTAGGGAGCCCTGCGGGGGCTGTGTTCTCGAGGAAGGCGGGCTTCACGTGTCTGAAAATGTGGCCCTGTTTCGGGGTCAATTTAACACCTCATTAAATGCACCATTGTTCTAGTCTTCATGTCCCAAGCACATAAGGATGACTTTTGTTGTGGTGAGTTGGTACAGGCACCTAACGCACCTTCATTCTTCGTGTTATAAAAATATTTTCTCCCGTTTTCCAGGCCACTGAAAATTGTACTGATCTCTCACTGCCTAAAGGTCCTGCCTGCCTTAGAACTAACAAAAAGAGAAAGCTCGGTGGAGTGGCCAGGAGGGTTTGGGGCTCCTGCTTAACATGCAAGGGGTTCAAACTCAGCCCCTGGACTAACAAACTCAAAACCTAAAAAAGCCTAAGAAAATAAAGGGACATGGAAGTGAGACTAAAATATCATATATGTAATGTGTACATATGCTTCGCTGCTCTTCCAGTGTTACTATTTCCAAGCAGAGGGTCATAAAATTTAGGGCTGACTTGAAATTAGCAAATGATGTAGTAGTTTTTTTTTTTTTTTGGAAGTGCTGGGAAGTGAACCCAAGATTTTTGCACTGAGCAGCATCCCCAGTCTTTTTTTCATTTTTAACTTTTAGATTTTTTTTTTATCAGTACTGGGGATCAAACTCACAACCACATACTTGCAAGGCAGGCACTTATGCCACTGAGCTAAATCCACAGACCCTTGTTTTGTTTTCTGAGTTAGGCTCTCTCTATGTAGTTCAGGCTGGCTGCAAACTCGCTGTGTAGCCTGGGTTGGCCTTGAATCTGTGGTGATCCTCCTGCTTCAGCCTCCCAGGTGTTGGGATTACAGGTGTGCATCACAGTCCCTGGCTTTATTTTTTAATTTGGAGACAGTGTTTTGCTAAACCAATACATTGCCCAGGTTTGGCTCAAACTTTTGATCTTCCTGCTTCAGACTGCTGCGATTAGAAGCATGTGCCACCAGACTGGCTGATGTAGCATTTTTGTGATCTGGTCACAGAGAAGCTGTGTCCTGGAGTAACAAGGAACCTGTCTCTCACATTCTTGGTCCTCAATTCTTTGTGTCCTTGATGAAATCATTCAGTGAAGAGGAACCAATTATAGGCGATTATGTGCAGCAATGTAGGCAGAATTTACTGTGACGTTGCTATAGGGCCAGTTACTGCAGTGCTGCAGGGCACCCTGGGATAGCTTCTGGGGCACACCTAAGTTCCTCCTGGGGTCACGATTGGGCCTATCAACATCTTATTTAGAAGTTACCTTGGAATTGGAAAACGTCTTTCTGTCCTTTTTAGATGGTATGTTTCCTCAGGGGCTTTCCTCATGGAAGAAATTTATGTTAAGTCCTTAATTTAAACAAGGTCCCAGCCCAGGGCAGGAGGGCCTTTAAAGATCTATCTCCAGCCAAGTGTGGTGTCATCTTGGGAGGCTGAGGCAGGAGGACTGCTGAGAGTTTGAGGCCAGCCTGGGCTACTTAAGTGAGTCCATGGCCAACCTAAACTACATAGCAACACCCTGCCTCCAAAAAGCAAAAATAAAAACAAACAAAACAAAAACCCAAACAGTTTCTTTCCTGATGTCACTGGGCCTGGCAGCCATGAATGCCATATGCCTTGTGGGACTAGAGGGCCAGGTGGCCAGGTGTGACAAGGAGCGGTCACCATGAGTCACCTTAAAATGCCACTGTGCTCTGTAGCATTGCCTGAGACCTAGCTAGTGGTTGGAAATGTATGATGTTTCTTTTCTTTCTTTTCTTTTTTTTCTGACGTGTTATGGTCAGTTTATTAAGTTCAATGATGAAAGTTATCAGGAGACTGTTCTACTGAAAATTCTTTTTTCTTAGAAAAGACAAAGAAAAAACACGTAAACCCTGCAGCAAAGCACAGATGCTGTGGGTGTCTACCTGTCTGGAGCTGGACGGTTCTTTGCTGGCAGCATTGCTGCTTTGGACCCCATCTGCCCCCCTCGTCCCTCAGGCAGGCCAGTGGCTACTGGCCTGCTAAGAATTCGGACTTGCCCTGAGATGGAAGTGGACTGCATTTCTTCTAGCACGTGATTATTCCAAGTATCCTTGACTCGGTCTTCTGCTTCCTGTGGGCAGAGAGCCAGGGCGGGTCCTTGCTGTGGGAAGGGCCTCCCCAGCACAGGCCTGTCCCGGAGACCCTTGTCCCCAGCAAGGCTTCTGTCCCTCCACCACCTCTGCAATTCCAGGCAGCAGGAAGGGAGAGCAAAGAAAGGAACTGATGTTTGCCAAGCGAGTTTTCTTTACTTTTTCTAGAGCTCCGTTGTCCTGGGAGCTTTTCAGTGTGTGATTTCTGGACCCGGGAGAATGGGGTCTCACAGTGGGCAAAGGACAGGTGGTCTGAGGCAGAGGTTTCTGTTGGGGACCCGTGAGTGGCAGAAGGGGGTCCTGGGGTGGGGCTGGGGGGGCAGGGTTGGCTTCTCACACATTGGCTCTTCCGGAGTTGGGGAGAAGGATGATCAGAGTTGGGGAGAGGACCGATCTACTGACTTGTTCACTTATTTAAATTATGTTATCTGTGAGCAACAGAATAAGCTGGTCTACACTGGGAAGCGCTTCTCAGCCCTGCACCCTGGTGACTCTTGCTCTCAGTGACAAGGACTTCAGGTTCTCAAATGTCTTTGGAGATTATTTGACTTTCTTTTTTAAACACTGTGACATACTGTGGCACTGTTTGTCTTGCCTTTCTCACCTGAGAATTCACCCAACAGTGCAGCTTGTACTTTTTTTTGACACAAGGTCTTGCTGTGTAGCCCAGGCTGGCCTCAAACACAGCCACCCTCCTGCCTCAGTCTCCTGAGTGCTCAGGGATTACAGGCGTGTGCCACCAGGCCAGGCTTTTCCAGATTGTGCTTTTTTGCACTTTTAAATGACTTCATAATTTTTTACAATATGATATGCTGTAATTTTTTGCCTAGGTGAATACTTTTTTGAATAATTAGATTATTTCCAATTGTTTGCCATTAAAAAAAAACAGTGCTGCAATAAACCCTCAAACGCATATCTTTTTGCATTTGTACAAGTTTATCTATAAGCTAAATCCCTAAAAAATAGAATTTCCCGATCAAAGAGGATGTGCAGTATTAACACTGGTAAATGTCAAATCCTTTTCACAATCTCATCAGCGTGGGGCCGAGGGGCTGTCTACCATGTAGCCAACATAAGGGAGACATCACGTTTAAATTTTGGGCAAAGAGATGAAATGTTTTTCTTTCTTTCTTTCTCTTTTTTTTTTTTTTAAAGGTTTTTGAGACAGAGTCTCACTATGTAGCCCAGGCTGGCCTCAAACTTACAGTGATTCTCCTGCCTCAGCCTCCCAAGTGCTAGGATTACAGGTGTGCACCACCAGGAGTGGCAAAGAGATTAAATTTTCTTCCTTTTCTTTTGTTTCTTTAAATAATTGAAACAACTAAAACCCTAAGATGCTTGGAGCATTTTGTTACTCAGTTTATATCTAAAAATAGTCACATTCTTTCTCTTTACCTTTGTTTCTTTGTTGGATGAGAGTTAAGATCTGAGACAATTTGAGGGAGTCTGGAGGAGGAAGAATAAACAAACTGTAAGAGAAACTCGTGGCTTATTAGCTTCAGGAGGCTTCAAAAATTCGGGGCTTTTAAATGAAGCCTGCACGGCAGAGATTTTGTTTCGAAGAGGGCGCTGCGCGCGCCTGTGGACAGCAGGGGGCAGCACGTCTCCACAGAGTCCGGCAGCGACTTCCGTGGATTTAACACGCGGGAGCAGGCCCTCGTCAGTCGGAAAGGCAAACTTCATGGCCACCTCGTAATTAGAGCAGGCTGGAAGGAAGCCAAAGACTGGATGGATCGACATAGTCAATGCTAACCAAATGCAGAAATAGCATCGTATTGTACAAAACACTTGAACCGTGATTCCAGCCAGCTTTTATGTTTTGTTTTATGTTGAGATACTGAGGATTGAACACAGAGCCTTTATGGCAGTTACACTACCAGCACCCTGCCCTTTGTGAGATAGGGTTTTGGAAATCGCCCAGGCTGGCTCCAACTTGCAGCCCTCCTGCCTCAGCCTCCCATGTAGCCATGATTACCAGCATGCACCACTACACCCAGACCCCTGCAGCCACACTTCGTGCCATAAAGCTCAGAAGGAATATCCTGTATTGGATTCATCTTCTATTTCATAGCCATTTTGCTGAAAACTGCTAAAGTGTCAACTAATGAAACCCATTATCTTCTGTCTCTCCAGACAGTATTATTTTATCTCGGAAAGAAAACCAGGCGCTCTTTTAGTATCAGTCCAGTCGGCCAGAAAGTATTGATGGAGTGCGAGGTGCAGAGGCCACGGGGTGGACAGGACATGGCTCTGTTGTCCCTGACAAAGCAGGAAAGATTTGGAACCCTCATCGGGAAATCTCGGCTGGAGTGTAGGCCTGGCACTGTGACTGGCCTTGTGGCCTGGGGTAACCTGCTTGGCCTCTGTCTACCTCACAGATGAAATGATACCAAAGCCATCAGCTCCGAGGACCTTACAAATGAAGCGCCACCTGGAAGGGTGCTTCAAAGCAGAGTGCTGCTCTCTTGCCGGTTTCCGCCTTGCTGTCTGCAGCCACCATGAACTGCAGCCCCGCCATGTCACCCTGCCTTGGAGCCAACTGAGTATGGACTGAACCCTCCAAAAACTGGTTCACCCCCACAAGTTCAAACTGTTTCACCCATGCACAAGATCTCCAGTGGCATCCATTGACCTACAAGAGCCTCAAGATTATTCTACTTTATAGTTGGGTAGCTTTCCATGAGACTAAACCAAAATAGAACGAAGCAGATCAGAACAAAGCAATGCAATCAACACAGGATTTCAAAACATGACAACAGGAAATCAAAAGTGGCTACCATAATGTTTCTTGTTTTCTTTGAAATAGTTGTCCATATCTTCACACACAGTGAATTCAAACAAGACAAAAATAGTATAAAACCAATCAAAACAAAAGAATGAAAGCATTATAGGCCTTCAAAACCTTACAATAGGAAAAACAACAATGGCTACCTTAATGTCTCTTGTTCTCTTCAAAATAACTGTTCATACCTTCACATATCTTGGAATTAAATAATACAAAACAGACTAAAACCAATCAAAACAAAAAATAAAAGCATTACTGGACTTCAAAAAAAATCAGAGTGCTATGCACATGGGAGATTTCAAAAGCCACGCCGTAATGAATATGGCACTAGGAGGGGCAGCTTAGCGAGTCCGCACTACGTGCCAGGCACTGCTAATACACACATGGACTCAAGATCATAACCTTCGCTGGGTAAGGTGGTGCAAGGCCTGGAATCCCAGTATCTGGGAGGCTGAGGCAGGAGGACTGCAAGTTTGAACCTCGCCTGGGCCTTCGCAAGATGCCGTCTCTAAAGGGCCTTTAGTGTGAAGGCCCTAAATTCAACCCCTGCTGCCTAAGGTGAAAAAAGAAGAAGGAAAAAAAGAAGAGAAAAACTGAAGATAACCGGTAAGATTCTCATTTAGTCTAGTGGCATGAGCCACTTGGCTGAGGGCAAGCAAATGCACCATGGAAAATCAGAGAAAAGAAAGAAAAATAGGAAGAAAGAATAATAGTGATTTTTTAAAAAGCATCTGGGTACGTGGCACACACCTGTAATCTTAGCACTCTGGAGGCTGAGGCGGGAGGGTCATGAGTTTGAGTCCAGCCAGGGCTCCAGGGCAACTTTGAGGACAGCCTGGACTACATAGCAAGACCTTGTTACAGAACATCCAAACTCCCCCACCCCAGAGAATGAAGCCCAGAGGAGAATTTTCAAACAGGTTTCTTAAGTTTCTAGCTGTGCAGGAAATGCGTCTGGGTCAGTGAAGAGGATTGTCCTCCCTGTGCTGGCCTCCTGTACTGCACTCAGAGGGGGAGGCCCGGGGCAGGGGAGGGAGCCCCGGTCTAGGAGTTCCGTAGCCTCTTGGGCCGGAGAGGAGACTGCTCACAAAGCGGACACCCCAAGCACCTCGGTAATTCTGTGTATCACTTGCAGCCTGATATTTCTCTTGGGAATTGCACAGCTGCAAACAAGGTGGGCACCTCCGGCTCCCGGTGCCTTCCTTGGAGGAGCAATTACAAGTGACAGCTACCATTGTGACACAGACACTGTTATAACACACACACTCACATATAGAGTAACTTTAATATTGCATTAATAAAGATGTCACCTCCATTTTACAGATGAACACACTGAGGTTTTCTGCCTTGAATAAAAGCACAGCAGCACTCCGAAGGCTGAGGCAGGAGGATCATCACTGGCTCATGGCCAGCCTGGGCTACAGAGTGAGACCCTGTCTCAAAAAAACAAAAAAACAAAAAAACAAAAAAACAAAATAACCCAAACAAGGGGCCGGGGATTTATTTAGCTCAGCAGCACAGCGCCTGCCTGGAAGGACAAGGTTGTGTGTTTCATCCCTGATACCAAAAAATAAAACAAAACCCAACAAACAAAACAAACAAAACCTAAACAACAACACTGGTGCTCAGCGTTGGAACTGGGGCAGGCTGGCACAGAGGTTGCTTTCTTAACCTCTGCAGGAGTCCGGTTCCTATGCTAATAGCAAGTTGGGGGGGAGGGGGGAGGGCGGAGGGGAGGGGAGGGGCGGAGGAGGCTAGAGTACAAAATAAATGGATCCTATAAATATCCGTCTGAGCTCGGCCACCTCTCGGACCCTCTGAGTTGGAACAGTCCTTCCTCAACCTTGGGAGAGGACTGGCAAGGCTGGGCAGACGTCGCGTTTCTCTACAGCGTGGTAACTGTGGAACAGGAAAGTTCACTGGTGCTGGACAGAATTTCCTGTGTTTCCAAGCACATCCCCAGCGTGGAAAGTTACTGAGAAAGGTCCCGTCACAGAGCGAGTCCTGCCAATGTCATTGTCGCTTTGCTTCCATAAAGCCAACCTTGTTTTTATGAGTCTGTTCCGCAAAAGTGAAATTTAAGCAAATTCACACCCTCACTGGGTTTGATCTGTTTTGCTTTAAAGACTGGAAAACAAAACAAAACAAAACAGAAGAAACAAAAAGAAAACAACAACAACAGCAAAACCCACAACGAGTTGAATCTAAAATAAAAAGGGATCTGGTCCAGAAATTAAAATTGTTAAGGTCTTCACGGTAAAATGATTTGAAAAAAATATTCCATTGAAATTTGCAGAATGACGAATCTCCTGTGCGTGCCAGTTCATTAAATTATTTAATGGCAACTATGGAAGACTAAATGGCTTTATCCTTGAAAACCCCCGCTTTTTACAGGGGTGACAAACAAGCACGCTGCAGCGACCGAGAGGAGAGGGCCGCGCGGGGCGGACGCGGGGCCCCGGGTGGGGGTGGCGCCCTCGCGGGGCGGGGCGGGGCGGGGAGCCCAGCGCCCCGGAGGGTCGGCGGGACCTCGGGGTGGGGCGTCTCCCCTTGGCCCAGTCCCGGAGCCAGACTGGAGGGCAGGGGACCGAAACCGCGTCCTTTGTCATGTGCGGCCCGGGTTCGCGCCCAGGGCGCCTCGGCAGCTGCCCGGGGGATGCGGGCCCGGGCTGCTCCCGACCCAGGGGGCGCCAGCGGCCGCGGAGGGGCGCCCCCGGCCGAGCGTGGGCCGGTCGGTGGCCGGGGCCCCGGGACCTGCCGCGCTCGCCCGTCCCTTGCCCCGCGGTGGGCCTGGGACGCGCCCGCTCCCGGACCCGGGCCGATCCCGGGGCGCCCCCGCCCCCCTTCCCTCCGGGGGGAAGATGGCAGGTCCCGGGAACAAAGGAAGCGCGGTCCGGCCCGAAGGCGGCGCGTGTGGCTCCCGCGTCGCCCCGGCCCCGTGTGGGTCCCCGCGCGCCGCCCGTCCCGGGAAACAGCAGCGGGCGCCGCCCACCTGCCCGGCGGCCGCCCGGGGACACTCGGCCCGCGGGGACCCGGAGGCGCGGGGAGGGCGGGGAGGCGGGGACCGCGGGTGGGCGGGCGCGCGTCACGGCCATTGTGGCTGCCCGGGTATATAAGGTCCCGCGGCGCCGCGCTCCCCACCTCGCCGCTCCCGCCCGGGCAGACCCGTCTCCGTGCATCCGTGCACCGGCCTCCAGCGAGCCGCGCCGCGCGCCGACGGAGCGGACATGGGCAGAGCCATGCTGGCCAGGCTGGGGCTGGGGCTGCTGCTCCTGGCGCTGCTCCTACCCACGCAGGTGAGGCCTGGAGACCTTAGGGCCCGGGGCAGGGGTGCCCGGCTCGGGCCAGGCTCTGAGTTAAAATGCCAAACCAAGGGTGGGCGGAAGAGCCATCAGCCTGGGGATAATTGTGCAGAACTGGCGGGGCGCGGTGGGACTCCACTCCCGCGCGCACGGCGCCTCCTCTCCCCCGCGGCGCCTTCGCGCACCCCGCGGGCCACACAAAGAGAGGGCTCGGCCCATGCTCCCGCCCGTCCTCCCCCCACGGAGCGGGAGCCCCGGGTGCGAGACTGTTCCCACCCGTCCTGGGGTGCTCGGGGCCGAAGCCTAGGTGGCGACGGGTCGGGACGCTGCGCTGCGCTGCGCTCTCGGCGGGCAACCGTTGACGCCCATCCCGTCCCCTCGGGAGCCCAGAGGACTGGCTCGGGGCGTGCGGCGCGGTGCACGTTTCTGTCCCGTCTCCGCTAGGCTTTGTCCCGGCCCCCGCCACGGCCTCTTCCTTTCCACATTCTCTGTCCCAACAACCGACCCCGTCCCCAGCGCGAGCACCCGGAGCAGCACTGCGCCCCCGAGGGCGAGTGTGCGGAGCCCGAAAGGGACCCGGGGCTGCGCCCCGTCTCGGGATGGGGAAGAGCAAGTCGCTGGGGCCGGGAGGGCGGCAGCGACCGGGTGGCTTTTCCCCACCTTGGGCCGGCGTTTTATACTGCGCCGCTCTCCCCACCCTCCAGCCAAGTTGGGCTTGCTGGGTGTCTGGTCCCCGGCCACCCAGCTTGCAGGCTCACCTGGGAGCGCAGCCCGGGTGTGGGCGCTGTCGGGCTTTCCCGTGAAACTGTACCCTATTGTCTGGCTTCGGGTCGCCTGCGCCCCCAGCCTTTCCCGGTTTCCCCGTGGGGGAAGGGTGGGGCAGCTCGAAAACGAAGAACTGGTGTCTGTCACCCAGGTCCCATCGCCTTTCCAAGCGGAAGCGGGGGGTGGATTTCAAAGAAAGACGGTTTAGTGATGCTAGGTTACTAGCTTAGGGTTTTGTTTTTTTGAATGTTTGCAATTTAATTTACATCGTTTTCTGGTGGTGTAGGGGACTCTTGGGTTCTCACATTGGTGCCCTGGGCTCTAAGAAAAAGTCACCTGCCATACTAAAGCCCCCTGTGTGAATTAAGAACAAGGATCCCAAACCAGGTGGCCCCAAAGATGCCCTGTTTTAAGTAATTTGCTCGCCTTTTAGCGGGAGTGCTATTTCTTAATTGGATGGGATCAGTCTTACAGTCAGTGTCCAATAAATGGATTTGCCTTGATGGAGAATTTTGTTGCGGTTAGACTTCTGCAGTCAGTATTTGCCTAATGGCCTTCTGGGTCGTACAACAAAAGGCACTAGTGCTGACGTAGGCGGGCTTTCTTTTGGATTAATTGCCGAATGTCCGTGTGGCCCAGACTTGCTGGGTGCCACATTCCCTCCCCTCTGTAACTGGAAGCCCTTGTAAACCCTCCCTTGCAGCGCGAGCTGAAAACTCCGACCTGCCTTTGTTCCATGACAAAGGCGAGATTATCACGTGCCCCACTGGACTGTGCATTTGTAGCTCGAAAAATCAGTGTTGAATGATGCCGCTCAGATGCCGGGACACTAAGAAAACCTTGATTCTTGGCCACGGCGCTGAGCTAGTGACCAGGCAGAAGCCTGCCGCTGCTGCTGAAATTTAACACCAAACCCTCCGGTGTCTTTTATGTGAAGTCATTCTGAATAGATGGTGCTTTGAGGGAAGTCCTTTTGCCTCAAAGCAAGAACTCAGTGTGTTTTTCAATTTAAAATAACTATTGTGACCATTGTGAGAACAGTTATAATTTCAAGATTTCAAAGGAGCGGATAAGATGCTAAGTGACCCCCCTTAAAGGCAGAGGTAAGTTCCCCAGGCTGAATGAAGTGGGTTGTGGAGCACGGATGAGATAGACAGGAACCAGCTAAGGTCTAAATCTGTAATGCAGCTTTAAAATGCCCCTCTTGCTAGGAAAATAGAGGCAACATTATAGCAGTAAACCCGTATTATCTCAGAAACAGGACTAGTGAACCTGGCTCTTGACTCCTTTGTATAGGATTAAAAGTAGCCCTACTAAAACTTTTTATTTTTATTTTTATTTTTATTTTTGTTGCAGCTTGCATTTTTAGACTGTGTAGGCAGTTAGTTTTTAAACTAAAGAGAATAACCTTGGTGGGACCCAGCAGGAATTTGGAATTTAATGATGTGGGTAAAAGAACAATGGGAGGAAAAGCAATCTCGCAAATATACCAAGGACCTGGGTGTAGCACCGCACTAAAGCTTGTGGTTAGCATGTATGAGGCTGGGTTCAGTTCCCAGCACTGCAGAATGAATGAATGAGTGAATAAATATGTGTGTTCCTTTGTTGTTGAGTGTTTGTAACACTAGCGATGGCATCTGTAGAAATTTATCCGAGTAACTTTATGTATTTTAGATTTATTCAAACCAAACCGCTGCCGTGCTACCTTCAAGTAACACCGCCCAGAACATCTCTACTGCCCCAAATCCAACTAATGCCACCACCAAGGCAGGCAGCGGTGCCCTGCAGTCAACAGCCAGTTTCCTTGTGGTTTCAATCTCTCTTCTACATCTGTACTGTTAGAGACTCTGACCAAGAAGCGTCTCTACTTCCCCATCTTATTAAACCCAGTCCAAACGGCGACGACAAGTCCAGTGTGGCAAGGAAGAAGCCTAATTCCACGCCTCATTTTATTGATGCAGAAAATGTTGAGAATTCCAAATTTGATTCATTTCAAGGACACGTGAAGGGATTGACAGATGACGAATGCCAAATATTAAATCTACTGGATTTTTTTGGGTACAAGATGAAGAGAGAGAGCACCCAAGATTGACCAGGATTTTCTCGATTATGGCTTAAGAAATGTGGACGCTTAAAACTCTACCTTGAAAACAAGAATAGATTTTATCTAGAAATAAAAGATGGGATGTGAAATGGAGATTCAGTTTTCATGTGGTTCATTAAATCTATAAGGCCATAAAACAGATACTATAAGAAGCTTCCATTATGCTATTTATATGTACATGAGAAGGAACTCCCAGGTGTTAGTGTAACTCCTCAATGTGTCATTTCAGCAGTACTAATTTAACACTGATCTCCTCTAGATAACGTTTCACATTGTTAAGTTGCCACTGTTTTCTTGGGAACTGAACTCTTTCTCCGCCCTCTGTGGCTTCAGATTTGACATTACCTTTGGCTTTTTACGTAGTAATTGACACGGGCCAGGGCAATGGTGGACTGGACCCCACCCCCAAATCTAAGCATTGTGAGTAAATATTTCCAAAGGGAGATAGTGGGCACCCCCTCCCACCCATTTTCATTCAACAAAAGCACCAGATTCATTTAGCTAAACTGAGTCCAAAGAGTAGAATTATATTGACCTCAACTGATTTCAAAATACTGCTTTTTAAATTTCTGTGTATGTTGAATACTTCTCACAATTAAAAATACAGTCTGTTTTGAAGATGAAATTACGAATCTTGAAATTAGAAGGGCAAACACGCAAAGGAGCCAAAACTAAATCAAGCATTTGGGAAGCGAAGACTAGAAGCTAACTTGCATTAAATTTGCAAAAACTTTTATACTTTTTCTGTAAATACTTTTTTTAAAAGATGGATCACAGTAGCCACATTTGGAACATGTTCTGTTATCAGTCAATATTTTTAGGTAGTTAGAACTGGTCCTAAGCTTTGATTTTTGCTGTCTTTTACAACTGCCTTGATATACGGAAACCTTAAAAAAAAAAAAAAAAAAAAGACACACCCTGACCTCTTCGCATGGTCACACACTGATGCTCACTTGTTCCAGTATCTAATATGACCACAGCAGTCTCGATGTAACCCAAGGCATTTCCTTCCCGTCTTTAGAACCTACATGGGAACAACCAGATCGAACAGATCTGAAGCTACTGTGTGTGTGAATGAACACTTCCTCTTGCTTTCTCTCTGAATACCACGCATCTTTTGGATTGTATATTGTGTTTGTGTATTTATGCTTTGATTCATAGTAACGCCTCATGTTATGGAATTGATTTGCATTGAACACAAACTGTAAATAAAGAAAAAAATGGCTGAAAGAGCAACCTGTTGAATTTGCAGTTTTTTGTTTGTTTGTTTGTTTGTTTTTTTGGTACCGGGGATCGAACTCACGACCTCACGCTTGCCAGGCAGGCGCTTAAGCCACTGAGCTAAATCCCCGGCTAAAATTTGCAGTTTTTCTGGTTATCAGGAGTACTTTGAGTGGTGATGGTTTTATATCTGTTAATTCAAGCTGTTAGGGAAACACCTCACTATTTCCCTATTGACAAGAAAATGACAGTTGATCTATTTCTGCCTTGCTAACTAGCAGCAGGTTTTGACCACAGGATGTTATCCAGAGTTAGCTTCTTTAAGACAATGCCTCATTTAACGACTGTTTGCTCTATGCCAGTGACATGCCAGGGTACTGACCACTGAATGCTGACATACAGCACAAAGTTTTTTAGTTGAGAAAGTATGTGATGACCAATAATCCCTGAAGCGTCACATAATTCCCTGAGGAAAATGCCAGGGGTGCTAGGAGTGTTGTGGCCCATGAGTTGGGAGAATGTGGTTTTAGGCATGGGATCAGACATCCAAAATCCAGAACAGCTGTAAGATCAGAGGAGTCAGGCATGGTGGCGCACACCTGTAATCCCAGCATTTGGTAGGCTGAGACAGGAGGATCTCTGCAGGTTCAATGCCAGCCCGAACTACATAGTAAGACTGTGTTGTGAGAACAAAGAAAGGGTCAGAGAATACTAGGAAGAATGGCAAGTGCCAATTCCCCAAGTCGGAACCACTTTTCTTTTCCCACCCTGATATCACAAATCACATTTGTTACCTAAGTGGTTACTCCCATCTGCCCCTTTCACACCCCTGGGTCCCTTTAACACTTCCAGTGGTTCAAGGACTTCTGGCATCTTTATAGTGGTCTTCAGCCACCAGGAAACACAGGCTGCAACTTGGGCAAAGTGGCAGCTCAGGCCTCGGGTGGAATTCTTTCTCTGAGGAACCTCAGTTGTGCTACTAAGGACTTTTAATTGATGCAGCTAGACCTGTCTAGATTATCCAGAACAATCTCCTTGCATTAATCATGCCTGCACAACACTTCATGGCAACAGGAAGCACTAGGTTAGTGTTTGGTTTAGTAACTGAGGACTAAATACACTGACGTGTGACCTGTCGTAGCCTACACTTTGTCAGTTTGACACTTACTACATTCCCAGTCCTTTTTAAAAAGTTTATTTGAAAAGATGGCCATGGTGGCACACGCCTGTAATCCTAGCACTCAGGAGGCTGAGGTGGGAGGGTCTCTTGAGTTCAAGGCCAGTCTGGACTGGCCAGTGCGACCTTGTCTCAAAAAACAACCCATCCCTGCAAAAGACCAAAACTTTTCTTTGAGACAGAGTCTTACTAAGTTGCCTTAGCTGGCCTCAAAGTTGGGATTGTCCTGTCTTATTTTCCTGAGTAGCTAGGATTACAGGTGTGTGCCGCTGGTCTGGCTTTCCAGGTAAAGACAGCAAGGTCATACTTTGTCCTAATGTGATAGATTTACATTTCATCCAATCAAAACCACTTCCCCAGGAAGAGAATGCAGAATCTTTAGGATGCATTCATTAGTTTTCATATCCTGAGCTTGTGATGGTGAATTAACCATAATTATATATTATCAGTATATCTTAGTTTAGATGCTAAGAAATAAGAGGGAAGAAAGTACAAGTTCTGGAATCTAAAACTAGTCATGTGACTGTCCTGATATTCATAGCTACTGCCTACCGCTATCAACCCCAAATTTCCTCTGCTGTCAGTAAGCATCTTAGCGTGTCATCGTTCTGAGCCTGGCAGGGTCGTCCAAACCTTTTCCTGAGTTTTGCTGTAGTTTTACCAACTTTAATGACAGATGTGGTTGAAGGAAGAATTTGAAACACTCAGCCCCCATTATATAGTAGCAACTCAAGTTTTCATTGGGGGTCAGGATTAATAATCCCACAAATACAGGACAGTAACTCCCTTCTCCATCCTTTGATGCTGAGGCCAGGGGGGCCCCTCAGCTTCTATTTGATGGGATCACTGTTGTATCTCCTGGAGGAAACATTCTTCCTGTGGCACCAAGACCTCTAGATAAACGGAACGTAACATCTCCAACGGAAGCAGAAGTTTTGCCAGTGATCCACTATGGGCACCAGTTTCTGATGCCACCTCCATGTTCTGTTGATTCCTGGACCAACTCTGGGAGAGATGGCACCATAGTCAGAAATACCCTGCCCTGGTCCTTCAGGGCATTAATCCTAGCTGGTGCTACTGAGGTGTTTCTTGTTTGTTTTTTGTTTTTGTTGTGTCTTTTTGAGATGGGATCTTGCTATGCAGTTCAGGCTGGTCTTGAACTCATGTTGCAGCCCAGGCTGGCCTCAAACTCACTGTCTTGCCTCAGACTCCCGAGCGTTGGGATTACAGGTGTGTGCCACCATGCCTGACCTAAGTTTCCAAGTTTTCCTCTCTTCTGTCATGCCGGTGGCTCCAGGATTATAGGGAACATGGCACTCAGTGAAGTCCTGGCCCTAGGCTCACTGTCACGTCCCTGGCTGTGAAGTGGACTCCTTGGTCAGACGCAATGTCGATCATATGGTTTATTATGCTAATGGAGGAAGGACAGCGGTTTTGGCCGAGGCATTGCATGCAGGGAAGGCAAACTGCAGAATAAGAACCAAATGCTGCCCTTTGCTCAGTGGAAGTGGTTCGGTGTCATCAGCATTTCACCTGATGATCACTCCATGGCACGGTGCCTTTAGGGGACTCAGTGTTGCTGTTTGCTGCAGCACTTGGGAACGGCTGTAATAGTTGGTGAGTGTAGGTGAACGTAGGCGAATGCAGGTCCATGTTGCTGGGCCTCTGCTACCATGACCACTTGGTTTATGCACCTGTTAGGATAGGGAGACTGGAGAAAGAGGTTGACTGTACTCCTCAGAATGGCTTATCCTACCTACTTGAATACTAAGATTCTTCCCTACTGGGCTCATTTTTTGGTAAGCAGTCACATGGGGTACAGACATCACATCCTTTGTCTATATCCTCCTCCTCCTTCTTGTTTTTCTTTTTGAGATAGAGTCTCGCTGTGCATTTGAGGCCTGACTTGAGCTCACTGTGTAGTCCAGGCTGGTCTTGGACTCACGATGACCCTCCTGCCTCAGCCTCCTGAGTGATGTGATGTTAGGCACATGCCACCACACCCAGCTAGTGCCCATTTCCTCCCAGCCATGTATTCTTCCCTGGACCTTCTTGTCATTAATTTTCTTATCACGTTTCTTCCGAGCCTGTCTAGCCAAGTCATTGGCCATAGCCGGTGAATCAGCATAGACTCACACCTCTGGCCATTGGGCTTCCAAAGCAAAATGAATAACCAGACCCACATTTTATAATTCCATGGCTTGTGATTCTGCCCACTGGACTAATCCTTTCACCACTGTTCTTCAGGGAAGACACAGAAGGCTTGTAGAGTGCCAGTATCTACTATTGGGTAGTGCCTGACATTGC
>PVJX010029247.1:0-23099 GCA_004027295.1 Dolichotis patagonum
ACTTACGAGGTCTTGAATATATCTCTTTATGTCCGCTAACGCTGTGTTTGATGTTGCATTTTTGCTGCCCTCAGTCTCTTTTGTATTTACCTCTCCTGGATCAATGTTCTCAGGGTTGGGGGCTGGGAGTGTTTTCTTATTTCTCCCTTTCATCATGTTTTTGGTTCCTTCCATACAAGTGTACAGTGTAATTCCCAGAACCTTTTCTTGTTGTTTAAGGCTCCTCTAGAGGGTGCAGGCTAGGAGCTTTAGTCCTCTTCTATAGGTTATCAGAGATTAGAGTTCACCCACGGGCAGTGTGTGCTAGCTCCTCCCTTCTGGGCCAGTCAACCTTTGCAGGCCTTCACTGCATCAGTGTGCACTGATCTCAGGGAAGTAATGGGTCCCCTCCAGGGGCATGGCCTAGTCCAAGCAGATTCCACCAATCCACTTGGCAAAGGGAGTAACCAGCTGAAGCCACTTCCTTATGGAGTTAGGGCTGTCCTGCCCAAATCCAACATGTCATCCAGTTTCCCCTTACCTGTGGGAGGGTCTTATTCCCATCACTCACCGTGTCCCCGAGAACTGCTGGACTGCCTGACCTCTGACTTCATTGCGGCTGCGGTGGGAATTCACGGTGCCTCTGAGTAGGTCATGTGCAGTGCCGGTCCCGGCGAGCTGCATGCCGGGCTGTTCAGCTCCGTGCTCTGGCGGCTCAAGCCAGTTGCTTCGGCGCGGATCGGTTGTTCAGGTTGCGCGGAATTCAGGCCTCTCGAGGCGGGTGCCGTGCTCGCTGATCTTATCTTCACTAATAGTAGCTCCAGGACCTCTTAATCGAACGGGATTTTGCGCTTTAGTTTCTTTCTGGGTTGTGAGAGTCTATCTCTCTCTGTTTGGGTCTCTCCAGGGTGTTTTATTCTGGCATTTGAGCTGTCTCTCTCAGAGAGTGTCTCTCTCCTGCTACCTACCATTCCGCCATCTTGTCTCTTCTCAGATTCTTCTTTTAAAATGCTATCTATGATATTCAAAGACTCTGGGGAAAGCACAAAGTCCAGAGACTTGGGAAATAGAAAACATCTCCCTGTACCTAATTTCTTCATTTTACTGCTAATGTGATCTATTAAAAATAATAAATTCAAAACCATGAACCACTAGGTTTAGTATATGTTGACCGTTTTGTTCTACAATAAGTGCCTAGACAAGATTATAGAGATTTTAAAGCATGAACCCTGGGGATATTCTCTCCATTGCTAAGAAAAATTTCTTTATTTGAAGTGTATGCACTCACATACATTTGAAGCATGGGAAGTATCTTTCTTAATTCCTTGTAGCAGAGACACAATAGCCAACACCCACAGTTTAAAGGAGGAAAGTTATTCTGGCTCAATTTATACAGTTTCAGTCCATAACTGGGTGACTCCCAGTGAAGGGAAGAGCTGAAAAGAGATAAAGTGTTCCAACTCTTCTGACCAGATTATGCTTTCTAACACCAAGTCAGGTATAAATGCAGCAATGGGGCTACATCACTGGTGAGTATCATGCTCCATGATCTATCACCAACCAAAAGCCCTACCTATGAGCACATTAGGGTTTGGGGGGATATGTAGATGGAAATCAAAATGAGAGATACCTTGAGAGTTGGTTTCCATGAAAGTATCCTAACTGACAAAAACAAATAACATAAGGCTTTCAGCATTTAGCAGTAGTATTAAATGTGCTGAGAATTCTATTTCCAGAAAAACTTGGAAGCTGGAACAAATATACAGTAAGTCATATACTTGAAGAACATGTTAGTTTCTTCCCTTATCAACTGATATTCAGGACAGTTTCTCAAATATAATAAAATCTGTGTAGGATCAAACCATTGAGGAAAAAGAAGTATGTATACTCTCAAAATACATGTATCAAAGTAAAATAATTCAGATGTTGGCCAGTAAATATAGTTTACAGATTGCATATTATCTTGTTTCATTTCCTTTTGTCTAAAAGAAAAAAAATCTGTTGTGTTACCAATCAACTATAGGCATTTTTAAATGATTATTTTTAATGCAAAAACAATGACAAATAAGATACTTTGCTATGTATATTTTAAATGATTCATTATATCTGTCATTGGGAGATCTAATACTATTGCATTTTTTAGAATAATTTAGATCAATTCAATACATGTAAATGAGAAAATTGTTTTCCTTGGAAAATAAAACCTAATGTAAAATAAAATTAGATCACTGGTATGCATAACAAAGAACTCAAGTTAAATTATAAGCTAAAATGTAATATATAAATTTTAAAGTTTTTTGGAAAACATTCAGGTTAATATAATTTTGTCCTTAAGGATTTCAATTTAAAAAGAGATAGTATAATCTTTTGCTGAAGGGTTCCCAATCACTAGTCCCCTTCACTAGTGGAATAGAATATGTATTTTCCATAGTACTTTTTTTTGTATACAAGAAAATTCACTTATTTGTTGATTATCATACCCTTCCTGCTAGAATGTCAGCTCTGAAAGAGTTGTGCCCTGGAAAGCTGCAGTTGGAGACAGGAGCAAGGAGCGGGACCAAACTGTAGTTACCTTTCCCAGTGGTGTGAAAATACCCTAAATCAATAACCTATGCATTACCTGTCCCCGCCCTAAGGACCACCCGGGTCAGAGGTTTTATGAGTACCCTAACCCTCATGTGCGGGTTAGAGAAGGCCAGGCTCTCTGTGGTAGTGGACTTGTCTCCATGTCCTTGGGAATAAAGGTCTCTTTTATCTCATATTTTGCTGTTTCATTGCGCCAAAAATCTTTACAAGCTCTATGATGAAGAGTTTCTCAATCTCTTTTATACTATGGTGTATTCTAAGCACTAGGACCTCTAACGATTTAAAGATTTCTAATTTTATTTGACTTACATGCAAACAAAATAACCACTGATGAAAGACATAAGACTTGGGCCAGAAACAAAGGTTTATTTATTTATTTATTTATTTATGTTTTACTACAGATAGTTTAAAACCATTAAGAATATCAGCATGCTTCCTTTTTTTAGATCACCCTTACCTCTAAATTGTATGAGAAGTGCTATAGTTAGGTGAAGCCTACAAACTCGGGGTTCACATGGATGCCAAGAAACACTGACCTTAGGGAATTTGTCTCCTCAATAAGTGATAAGCCAGGGAGGTATCACTTTGTCCTGCACAGTTGCCCTCAGGTGTGGTTTATACAAAGATCAAACAAAATTTGTATTCCTTGCCCACGCATTACAGCATGCAATACCCATTGGGAATATGGACTATAGTAGAAATTAAATAACCATTGAAAAATAGATCAATAAGTAGATTAATAAATTTGAATTTATTAAACTTCAAAAAGTGAAAGATAAGGCCAGGGGTTTAGCTCAGCAGTGTAAGTGCCTGCTTGGCAAATGCAAGATGGTGAGTTTGATCCCCAGCACACACACACACACACACACAACAAAACAAAAAAACCCTGCAAGATAAGTACAGCATGTGTAAAACTATTTGCAAAAAATTTGTAAGCCAAGTAAATAATTCCTAAAATAATCTATAAGGGACAAAGAACAAGGAAAAAAAAAGATCAGCAAATATATCACAAGATTTCTAGCATTAATAGAAATGAAGGAATTGAAATTTGAAACTTTGAGACTATTATATATTATTCAGTTTTGCAGACTTAAAAAGTTGTGAAAATATCAGTTGATTGTAAGAATGTGTAGAAATCCTGAATAGAAGGAAAAATTTGAAATGTATCATAAAATAGTGATAAAGCCAAACAATATTTTAGCCAAATAAACAGAATTCATATATTTATATAAACGTAGACAAATATCAAATGAATAACAAGGGAAAACAGATATCTTTAACATACATAGGATTTTAAAATGTACAAGAAAATATTAAATACTGTTCATAAATTCATGAATGAATCATAAATGTATAAAATATGTAGAAAAATAACATACGGCCTGAATGCCAGTGAAACCTCTATATCAATAATTTGGAACTTATTAATATGAAGAGATAGATCCTGTGAGGACTGTGTGTCATAAGGGGTCCACCTTCTGAAAGAATTGTTCTCCCTACAAAAGAGATTTAGGCTCACCTCTTGGGAGAAAAGAAGTACAGGAACTGTTTTGAGATAATTGACATTTTGGTTAAATTCATAATTTTTTTAAAACATGAAGATAGGATACCAATAAAATTTAATATATGATAATGCTACATGTCTACATACTTTGCCTTACATATGTTAAAATTAATAGCTGAGAGAGTTAATGATAAGACATTCACTCTGCTCTTTCTCTCTCTCTCTCTCTCTCTCTCTCTATATATATATATATATATATATCCCTGTATATTGAAATACTTCATTGTAAAGAAAAGGCTAGGCATTATTTTTAGTTGAGGCTTTGAAATCACCACACCCAACAGTGTACAGTATGGAATAGATTTACTCATCTTACTGTGACAGAATATGGTAATTAGAGCATACCTCCGTATCTGAAGATAATCTTGTTTCTCCCATGAGAGGTTAAGATTACCTTGCCATAGCTGCTAAAGCCATTTTAGGACCAGATCTGGACCTACTGGCTCGCAGTTAGCAATTGTAATGCTGACCTACAGCACATGATCTGAAACAAAACCAAGTAGGTTTAAAATCTACATTTCCCTCTCGGAGCCTGCTGCCCTTACCCCCTGCCGGTCACTGCACTGATTCATGGCCCCGGCTCACTTAACTGTACAATGGATATGATAATAAGATCTTTTTTCACTGAACTGTCTCCTGGAGAGCCTCCTTCCAGAAGTCTGTCCACTTTCTCTGTTTAAGAACTGACTCACTTCAAAAAATCCGTAAGGAAAGATGATCCCATTCTGCATCCAATGGAGGAGATTCTGATTATTTTAAAGCAATTTATGATGTTTCTCTAGGCCCTGTCACTCATCTAGGAGTGATTATGTGACCAATAATACCAAAACAAACCTCCTATTTCATGATTTTCTCCCTCTCTTAGAAACAAAATTAAACATGCAGTCATTTGCTTTCAATTTCCATTGATGTCCACTTTGAACCAGGAACCAAACCTGGCCGAGGTAAGGTGAAGGGTTAACTAAGCAGAGAAAGAGGGGAGAAATATTGTGAGCTTCTGCTGACGTGAATGAGGCATGGACAGAACTGTGCCCAAAGTCTGCCTTATCTCTGAAATTCCAATTATTGTGAGATATTAAATTTCTTTAATATTTAAACCAATTTGCCTTAGTGTTTTCTGTTACTAGCAGAATAACACAATAACTGATACATTATCTCATATATTGAACCGTAAAAATAAATGAGAAAAAAATTGTAATGCAGTTAACACAGTGCTCAATACATGGCTATTTTTAGTTAGAACAGGTTGGCCATTCTGTCTCCTTTTGTCTAGAATTTTAGGTAACTGGCTTCTGTCAACCAACTTAACCTTCATACCTCCCCTGCCTTTCCCTCAGTTTTTTTCCCTAAATATGTTTCACTTTTTAACTATCATTGTTTTGACATTGTTGGTTTATATTTTTAATGCAGTAACTCGACTAGTACCTGGCAAAAATTCAGTACATATTTTAAGTGAATGAATTTACAATTTCCAATCTAAAACCATGTGATGATTCTTGTGTTATTTTATACCTGGCTTATTAAGGCTTTCCAAAGGTATGTATTTTCGCTTGTATGCATTGTCTTAAGAAATTTTTAAATTAGAAACTTCAACATATATTGAAAGTCATAAAATATTTGCATGCTAACTTTCTATCATACAATTTTGAAAGTTTTGTCTTTAAAAGAAGTGTTTGTTAAATTCCAGTGAAATCATGCAGTAAAATTCACCTTCAAAGCCATTGATTCAAAGGTTTTGCTTCTCCCTTTCTAAACAATTTTCCCTAACATAAAAATTATAAGATTAAAGGTTAAAAGGACATTTAGAGACTCAGAAATTTCTAGGGAAGAAAGATATTCCAGGGAAAAAAATCTACATATTTTGCCTTACATATGTTGAGATTAATACTTTAGAGTTAAGAATATTCACTCCAGAAGTCCTTAATGCCTTAACCCCTATAAAAATGTATGCCATCATTTTCTTAAAAAAAAGTGATATATGCATCCAAAATAAAGTGTTAAAAATACTATTTTAATGACAGCAAGCACAAAAACACTTTGCATGTTCACTCAAACACGAATGTTTAATCCCCTTGAATTCTTTAAATCTCTGATCTCCTTTGGGAGTGAAATAACTTCCGGGCTCAATTTGTACTGGTAGCTTAATGATTAAAGATAAAAAAATCTTTGCCTATGCATCTGATTTTTATATGCCTTGTTTTACTGCAAATCCTATTAAAATAAACTCTGCTTTTAGTTGCTGTAATTGGATCCAGTACTTCATAGTTGAAAAATGTTAGCTTCAAACTCTAATCTTTGTTACTATAAGAAAACAAGAGGTTTATAAGTACTCTATAAAACACACTTGTTAAGATAAAATGCAAAATGAAACTGTTAAATTTTGAGTGTTTCTATATGCTAAGGTTAATTTGAAATCATTTTTGGTAATAATTTTTGCTAGCAATGAAACATTCATGGCAACCTTTTCTATATAATTACATCCAATAAAGTAATGGGATATTTCTAGGTCAAAATAAGGAATATAACATGACCTTTATATTTTTACACCCAAACAAAAACCTTCCTTTAAACGTAATTCTGTAAGCTTTGAGTGTGTGAGTGCCTTGATGACATGAGCAAGAATTTGGACACAGTTCTGTGAGCGAAAAAGCCTTCTGTGAGTTTGCTCACTGTAGATATCAGCATTTGATATTTAGAATGAATTTTTTGCCAGATATTTTTGTAAAGATGAGAAAAACATTGCTTTAGATTATTGAACCCACATTCTGTAGGTACAAGTGTCTGTAGCAGGGGCAATCTTGGGTATGCACAAGGCAAACCTTTAGGTATCTCTTATTTGTTATCACCTTTATGTATTCCTATTGTTGTTAGTTCTGTCTATAAAGAATAATCATTCCCTGCTGCCTCACATTCACTATTGCATCCTTGTTTTTATTGTTTACTCTTCTCCAGAGTTGTTGTAAGCCAAAATTTGCAGTTTCCCATTTGCTTCTAAGAATGTTCATCACTGTTTTATTAAAATATGACTTATTATATATAATTGGAGCAGTATAACAAAGTTCAAAGAAAAAATAAAGTGCACTTTAGATCCATCAACATTACTAGAAATAGATTATTAAGTGTAATGCTTATTATATTGATGAATGTATATATAAACTCTATCATTGTTTCTCAGACTTTGGTCTGCAAAAGTCTGCATATACTTGCAGTCAGTTTAAGCATACATATGTATACTGTATTCATTATACAAATGTTACACAGACGATGTTAAAGTAAGGGTCAGTAAAACTGTTACTTCCTTAACACACATTAAGACAGTATCACTCAACTGGATTTGTAATCATTGTCTCCCTCCCCACCATGCACTAGCAGTTAAACAAACAGAAAGAGCTAGTTTCACTTAAGGATATTTTTGAGAGCAGAAGAACCATTATCAACTTTAATAAATATCTCCCCTTGAGTACACCTTATTGTGTGACTTACACAAAATGCACTTTTGGTATAACGCACACACACACACACACACACACACACACACAAATTCTAGTGACTTTAGAGGGAACCTTTTATGTGTTGAGTTGTATGCTAAACCAGGAACAGTTTCCTTTGAATGTTATTTATTATCTAAAGAATAGGGCTGGGGGCGAAGCTCAGCAGCACAAGTGCCTGCGTGGCGAGTACAAGGTCCTGAGCTTGATTCTCGGTAGCCCCTCCTCTCCCCAAGAAAGAATAAATGATGGCCCAAATTTGATTATTTCCTTGGTTATTTGGCAGATATTTTCTCAGAATAATAAAAGCCAGTTTGCCACCCAAGAAAAACAACATATCAGATGACATTTGTTGTCAATCACAAAATTGCAAGTTTTAAATAAAAATCAGATCATATCTGCCCTGTGAAACTGACTACATCATGTTACTTCATGCTTTCAGTTCCTTAGTATTTAACGATATCCTTGCTAAGAAGAAGGGGAAAATTAATGTCTTTTTTCACATTGTATAGTAAAATGTCACTATTTTTTTAAGACTTTTATAACTGTGAAATCTGTATTTTCCAAATTTTCAGTGTTATATTTTGTTACAAAATAATGTGTGGCTATAGAGTTATCCAAAGTTCAAGACAACTCAGTGAATTTTAAGATTACAGAGTATGAAAAATTTACTGAATGTCATTTAATTTTTCTGGTAGACTTTAAGGAACCTTCACTGAGTATTATGCATAATGATCCTCTGTGCACCAATTACAATTCTGTAAGATGCTTGAATTCTCCAGCCACTCCAGTTGCAGATTCTGCAATAGATTGAGTGCAAAAACTGTTTCTAGTGAATCACACATTCTAAACTGATACGGAAATTGCACATTGCAAATATGTGGAGCAGTAGCACACTTACTAAATATTTGTTGTCTTGGAAGATAAAGTTATTTTTATAAAATGGAATTACCATATAGGTTTATAATTATGCAGATTCTATAGATTAAATGCATTGGTTTAATTACTAGTATTGTGAAAGTATATATAAGCCACACAAACATAAGTTCTTTGGAGATTTTAGTAATTTTTAAGAGTGGAACATGTGCCTAGGACCAATAAATTTGAGAATCATTTAATGAATAAACAGGAATACTACTATGCAAAAACTAACATATAAATAGAAAATGGAATTCTGCCACTAAGCTACAATCCTAATCTTATAAAATGCTTTAATACAATATTTATATATGGTTCTTTAGTTGCATGGAGAACAAAGGAAAGCTGAAAAAATCACTGAAAATTTAAACAAATAATTTTGTTTAGAAATAAGTTACTTAAATTTCACATATAGATAGAAAAAAGTGTTTAAAACATATTTTGACTTGAGTTTATTCTACTTATTTTAATTTTAGGTGACATCGTCTAACTTCTGCTAGGAAAGAAGAGAATATTAGATTTTCTCACATATTCTCACCTGCCAATCAACTTATTTACTTACGTTACGTGTGATTTTATTGTTAACTGACAGTACCTTAAACACACACATTCCTAAAACCCTAATGTTCACAATTACTTCTCTAGGGAAGGGATTTGGTACTTTACATCACTAATTCTCTATTTTTCAGGTTTTTTTTTCTTTTTGCTTTTAGTTTGTTTTTCTGTTTACTGAATAAATTTTATTATAAAAATATATCAAGAGGATTCAAAACAAATTTGAATAAACAAATGTGGCTATCAGTGTTTTCTGTCCCCTCATCTATGACAATATCATTGTATTAAGTTGTGGTAACACTTTTGTTTATTAGAATTTTGATTAAGTTTAGTCTTTTCAGTTTTGTGGTTTATTACATTATTTTATTCTTCCTTTCTATACTGTCTTCTTAATTAACCTTAATTTCTAAAAAAATTCACTGTTGCCATCTCAAATATTTTGTGCCAGGAATTTGATTTTGTATTTCTCTGGCTTTTTCTAATATATATTAATTTTTATTAGAGTGACATTAGTTTCCTTTTTTATTTTGCTTTGTTTTTCTTCCTTTTATTCCAGTTTTTTTGTTTATAATGTGCTTTATGTATTAAATTATATTATTACTTGCATTCAAATTATAAAACACCCACCAGAGACTTCACTGGGGTCTTCACACTTGTGTTACATTTTCTTCAAAAATAGTTAACTTGCAGAAATTTGCTTATTACATACTGTCTTCCCCTGGCATCATTCCCCCCGCAAGCCACCACTTCCTCTTTTTCCTCCTTCTTCTAGTGATGGATCACTTATATTTGACTTTAAGGGGCACTGGCACAGAACAGCTGCACATCTGCTCTGTGACCAGGCCTCTACTGAGTACTGCAACCTAGGCACACCTAGGTTTCTTCTGCTGTGTATTGGAAACTCAGTCTTCTGCCACTTTCCAGGCAAGATTCAGAGGATTCAGTCAGGGGCAACCTAATTGTGACTTCCAAAAGAGTGCTCCTGATTCAATGTGACAGTCAGACACAGCACTTCCTCTCCCGGTGAAGGCAGTGGGAACCTGCCAGCCTACTGAATATATAAGCCCAACTTTTTACTTCAATCATGGAATTGTTGAGTCTCAGAGTGCTGAGGGCATTGTGTTCTCACTTCCCTATCTAATGTTTTTCCACGGCCTCAGTGTCCCAATTACAACTCTCTTCGCACATAACAAGTTAAAACTTCCTCTCCCTTGCCTCTCACTCTCTAATAAGTGACCTTGTGACCTCTTCCTTTGTACCTGTTTTTCTTCCTCCTTGCCTCCTTGGTGTTCCTGTTTTCCTTCTTCTTGAGATGGTGATTTCACTCTGAGGGTCACACTTGCCTAGAACTCCTGGACTCAAGTGAGCCTTCTCCCACAGCTTCTGAAGAGCTAGTATTTCAGGTTAGCACTGCACCTGATTTCTTGAATTCTCTTTTAATTTGGCATCACTTATAGCTCAGTTCGGAATTTCCCATACCCAAATCTCTAAGAATTGCAATTTTGCTGTGTTTACAGAGAGAAATAAACATTCTAAAAGAGTGATTAATGCACTTTTTATAACATTCCTCTGAAGTGATTTTCATGAATTCAGATTGTTAAAACTGGGAGTTTGACTGAATTTTATTCAGTTCTAGCCCTCGCTAAAGTGTCCTGAGGGCTCGAAGCCTCCCTTATTTCATTGTAAAACAGGACTTATGATACCTACTGCAGAAGTTTGCAGTAAGAAATAAATGAGACCATTTATACAAAACGCCTCCATCGTGGTCTGGCATAAGTGCTGATAATAGATAATTATTGTTATTATTGACTATTTGTTGCTTCCAGGTAGAATGTAGGATCCTATTATCATCTTTGTAGTTACTAGCATGAATAAGTGATCAGTTAGCACCTAATGAGTGAATACAACAAAAATGTAAGAAAAAAACTGGAGACTTTGGAGACAAAATGTTTCAGTTAAGTATGAGTAAAATTCCATTCTAGTTTTCTTGACTCCTATACTGTACATTCATTACACGTTATAAAGTGAGGTTTTATTTTTAAATTTAATCTGTGCATGTGTCTGTGTGGTGTGTGTGTGTGTGTGTGTATGTGTGTGTGTGGTGTTAAGAATACTTAACATAAAATCATTCTCTAAACAAAGCTAAAGTGTAGGACATAATATACTTACTGTAGGAGAAATATTTTACAACAAAAAGGTAGAACTTACTTTATTAAATGAGCTTATGTCCATTGATTAATATGCTGTCCCCTCTAGCCTCAGGTAATTGCTATTCCATGCATATGTGAATTCGATGTTTCAAGATATATCATGTAAGTGGCCTCACGCAGTGTCTTCTTCTGTGAGTGCCTTATTTCACTTATTATAAGGAAATCAAGATTCATCCATGTCATACATTACAGAATTTTCTTCTTTTTAAAACCTGCATAATGTTTCACTGTACATATATACCCCATACTTAATATCCGTTTGTCGATAGATACTTACATTGTTTCCATACCTTGTCTTCTATGAATCGTGCTGTGATGATATGAAAGTGCAGATATCTCTTTCAGATCCTGTTTTCAATTGTTGTAGTTGTATACCTAGAAATGCAACTGCTAATTCACATCATTGTTTTAGTTGTTGAAAACCTCCGTAATCTATTTCATACCAGCTCCATTCTTTTTGTATTCCTGACAATACACAAGCATTCCAATTTCTTCTTATTTTCTATGACATTTGTCTTTTGCTATTTTTTAATAGAAACCATCCTGATAAGAGTGATGTGATGTCTCATTGCAGGATCAATTTGCTTTCCATAAAGATTACAGAGGTAAAGCGTCTTTCCATATAGCTGTTGGCAATTATTAACATGTCATCGTTTGACTAAAGACAGTAAGCCTTCTTCTCCTAGGTTCACCTGTGCTCTTTCTCTTAACAGTTTTAGTAAAGAAGTCTGCTAAATTTTTTTGGCCTAATAAACTCACACTTAATATTTGATCAGTCAACAGGTGAGTCTACTGGCCAATAGGTGACTTCTCACCACTGTCTGCCTTCAGAAAGAATACTGGTAAGGCAGATTAGCCAGTATCATTCTTACTTTTGGTTGGTAGTCTAAGTGTTTGTTAGAATGCAACAGTGAAATCACCTGGGCCCAGGCACTATACTGTTGGGAGGACTTTTGTTTTAAGGTCAGTTCCCAGGGCCGGGGGTTTAGCTCAACAGCACAAACGCCTGCCTGGCAAGTGCAAGGTAGTGAGTTTGATTCCTGGTACCAAAAATAAATAAATAAATAAATAAATTAATTAATTAGTTCAGTCTTCATATCAATTATAAATTTGTTCCAATTTTTCATTTATTCATGATTCACTCTTGGTAGATTATATTTGACTAGGAATTTATTTATGTTAAACAGTTTATTGGCATAAAATTGTTCATGTTAATTTCTTAACATCTTTTTATTTCAGTGGCATCAATTTTTGTTTCTTCTTTCATTTTTTGTTTGAGCCTTCTTTTTTTCTAAGTCTAGATGAATTTTGCCAGCTTTATCTTTTCAAAAGACCACTCTAAATTTATTGGTTATTTTCTATAGGAATTCTCCCTTTGAGTACCATGGAGTTAATATAACATAGAACAATCTATTTCAAGATGTTGACAACTTAAACTAAAATGAATACAAATCTTTAATTTTTAATTTCTTTCCTTTCTATATTTTATTTTATAATTGTCACCATTTACACCTAGAGTATCTGCTAAAATATTACTTACATTTCTCTTTACTAAGTAAAAAGTAAAGTAAAATATTACTTATATTTCTTTTTACTACATTTGTCTTTAAAATATTATACTAAAAATAAAAGTAGTTTACTTAACACCTTTACTGTTATATTAGTCTGTATATTTACCTTTAGCATATTGTATTTATACTTTCTTATTCTATTTTGTGTGTATTTAGCATTCCTTTACTTTAGGTTGAAGCTTGGTTTAACAAATCTTAAAAAGAAAGTTGAAAGGTGAGGATCAATTGCAGAATTTGTTCAGGAAAGACTTTATTTTTAATTTATTTGCTATTGTGTAACTTTTTTTTTTGTTTTGTTTTGAGTTCTGGGAATCGAACTCAGAACCTTGCACCTGCCGGGTAGGCACTCTCTGCTTTGCTACACCCCCAAGCCTCTGTTTTGTTTCTTTGTGATTATACCTTGTTTTCTTGACCAAGTGAGTATCTCCTTGATGGTTATAGTAAATCAAGCATCTCTATTTAATTTAGGTCTGTTTAGGAGTCTGGCCTTGTTCCTTTGTTTTCAACAATCCTCCACCTTTTTGTAATGTCTGCTTGCATTTGTGTGTTAAGTGAAGTGTCTTTCTCTCCCAGTCTTCTCAGACTAGCTTCACACAGAAGAAGGTGCTAAGCAATCAGGACATGCAGAAATCCTGAAGCTTCCAGACCTGTAAAGGTTCACCCTGATGTGTTTATTTTCTGCAACCCTCAAATATCTATTTTAAGTCTAGTCAGTGAGAAGATGGGAAGAAGAGTGTGTATATTTTTGATGTTGCCGAATATTTTGTTTGTTTGCTTGTTTTTAGTTTATGCTGTGTCGGGAGGAAGGCAATAGTGATGCCCTCTCATACCTTCTCTGTTCTCACTGGATTCCAGATGGCAAGATTATGCCAGATATTGTCAGTGCCTCATAGCAAGTATGCACTTTTGGCAGCCTCTTCTCTTCCTGAGCTGTGTTTATTGGGTACAAAGACCAAATCTTTGCCCCCCTGGAGGAGAAGCTGCAAGCTGGCATATTTCTTCCACTCACTGATGAGCTGTGAAAAAAACTTATGATTTCCAGGCCAGAATATGGTCTTTGTCCTTCCCCCAAATCAAGTGATTATGCTCATCCTGCCAGTGCTCTAAGTCCAATGGCACAGAAGTCAGTCTTCTGAGATTCACCCATAGAAACATTAGGATGATAAACACACCAAGTTTATTGTTCCCAAAACTAGAAGTCTCTTCCTAACTGTATGACCTGTGTCAAGGTTAGAGGTTTTAGGGACGTGATGTTCTAAAACTTCTTATTGACTTTTATTAATGTGGCTTCACATTTATAGTTCTGTGTATACTCTTAGTGAAATAAAACATAAGCCATATCAATAGAATATATTAATATATTTAACACGATATTAGTAAAAAAAAATCCAGGTGTCCAGCAAAGGTTTCCCTCAGGATGTAAAAATCTAGCTTAGGTATAAATTGAGTCTTTTAATTTGTTTCTCACAAGGAAGTTTAGCTGAATTGCTCCTGAGTCAGCATATTTGTGGTAAGAAGGTGTTTTCAGGGTTTCTTAATCAGGTATCTTGCTGATGTCGTCCTGAACAGTATATATTTTCTTTAAATGTCTTAAATGAGGATCCTTGTAATTGTACATTGTACTGTTATTTGTTTTATTTAATCATGCTGCTCTGTGTCCCTTACTCTGAATAAGTGAATGTAAAATGAGGTGGCCACATCCCCTGTTCTATCAGTCTCTTCTATCTGTTCTCACCCAGTTCTCCAGAATAGAAAGAAAAGGTAATAAACCATGGTGAGTTACCAAATTAGGGACACTAATGAAATTTCATATAATTTTGTCTCTTTAGTACTTGTTCTGCAGATTGGAATTTAGCTTGAAAAATAAGCCTTGTCTCTTGAAACAAGAATCTTCTATTTCTTTTGCTGTGGCCTTTGAAATTTTATGGCATAAAATTGCACCATCCCTCATTTGGATGATACTGGTGCTTTTTCCCCTTTACTAGTATTTTTTAATTTATTCTGTTAGATACGGGAGCAAGAAATATTTATGACTCAATTTATTCTTCCAGCTTTCCCAGAAAGTTTCCTCTAACCTACAGATTAATAATTAATTTTTTGAAAGCTTGACTTCAATTTGATTTAAAGTACAAATTCTAGCCTATTTTTTAAACTCTAGAAATGACTTTGTTATTGGCTACCCACCACAATGCTTCATGACTCTTGGATATTATAGCATCGTTGGTTTAGGTGTTCTAGTGACCTGAATTTTGTCTATTAATATTATGAAAGTTCTTTGAAAATAGCTATTTTTATCTTTTAGTTTAGGATATCAGCTAAAGAAGACATTTTAATTGGAGCAACCATGAGCATACTGTATAACATTAATTTTTCCATAAACAAAAACATAAGGTGTAAATAATTTATGCCATAATTTGAATTTGAATTTGTGAGTTGCATATATGTACATGTATACAGTAAATAATTAAGCAATTGTGCTTATACTGCAGGCTTCTATTTCATACAGCAATGGTCAAGTTAGATATTGATCATAATCAAGTCTGTAATTTATTATATATATTTAAAATCCATTTTGTTAGGCATTGACACAGTTTCAACATGTAAAAAATATTTAGATGGAAAATAATATATATTACTGTGGTACCATTGAATGTTACAGTCTTGTGCAATATTTTAAATGTAAACTGGCTTTTGGAATAATGAAATTACACTAAACAGATTTAATATGATTCTTTTTAATGCAATATTGGTATTATATATTTTGTGAAATATATGTAGAATAAGTTTAAAAATAAATGCATTACATCCATTTACAATAGTGAAATACATGGTGTTTCACTACATGTTTCACTGACAAAAAATAATCTCATAAATCTACACACAGCTGCAATTTAGTGAAATATGAAGTTTTCTGTTTTCTATTACTGTATACAGTATAAATTCTTCTGTTGGGAGACAGATTGTGGCAAATTTGCAAACAGCATCTGTATTCATACATTTGAAACATTAATTTATCTGGCAATAAAAACTTTGATTTCCCAAAAGGGGAGTCATGTCTGAGAACTAATGCCTATTTTTGAGACTTAACTGAGTTTTCAATGTTAGTCATTTTCTCATGAGTTACGTGCTACCATGGAAAAATATACAACTTAAGAGCAAGTACAGAGAGTTAAAAGGATCACACAAAACATAAATCTGTATGCCTAGTTTATGTACATGTATAATTCATATAAATAAATTTTGGACTACCTACACTTTCTATTGTAGAAAATGCTTTTGTTAGCAACAATATCAAAGGAATAATAACAACACTCTAGACTATATAATATATATATATATATATATATATATATATATAATTCTGTGCTAACATACATTCATTCTTGAAATGATAAATATTATTCTGGGCATAATGAAACTTTTTGAGATATAAAAGTAAATGCTCTGTTTATTTATCCAGTTGTATGTTTTATTTCTAGATTTGTACTTACTTTTTAGAATTAACTATATAAAATAAAAGAAAATAGACTTGTGTATGTGCAATTTTATGTTCTTAATGTATTTGTTATGTTTCTTAAAGTGCTTAGAAGCTGATTTACCATTCAAAAGAGCTAATTTCTTTCAGCATTAGAAATAATGCCATAGATTATAATCTTTGCAATGAAGAAAGAACTTTGATTAGCAATTTGTTTTATATTTGTTGCTTTTTTTGTCAGTGTCAGTTATTTTGTTCATTTCTAAAATCTCCTTGAGAATATTTGATCATTCATTTTTTTCTATTAAATTACCACTTCACAAAGAAACAAGACATTCAAATAGGATAGTGGTAAACTCATTGAAAAATTACTTGATTATCATAATTTTGCCAGGAAATGACCAATGTCAGCAAAACCTATGGGAACAAACCTCTAACAGTTTCCCACATTGGTACCCAGATTAACCTTGCCCTCAGTTTCTGTTGTACTATTCTTATAAACTTTCATGAAATCATATTTAAATACATGCAAAAATAGTTTTAAATGATAGACTATGTAGTTTTAAAATTCTAACAGCTTTCTCAGCTATTTCAATAGTGACGATCTGAAATCTGCATCCATGCTGCTTTTTTAATTAAAATTTTACCCAAAGGAAAATAGTATTTAACAGTTTGTGAGCTTACTCTCTCTAGAAATTGTGTGGTGAATTGTTTGCTCACACCATAAGGTGCTCTAGTGTCTTGGGCTTTTGCTTAACTGTCTGATCTTTTTTTTTTTTTTCCCATGGCTGTTATACTTTTGACCTAATTTAATTGACAGAAGCAATGGTGTTCACATTGTTTTCTGACTGATTACCTGAACAGGTAGTGAAAAAAATAGTCAAAGCACAAAGCTGGCTGGGACATTTATTTCCATCACACTAAGTTACAGAGAGGGAGTACCACTCAGAGAGAGAACTCAAAGAAAGTCTACTTTACAGGAAGGCAGTGACCCCAGAGAGTTCTTCAACCTCCATGTTTATGAATTTCTCATTTTTAATTAATTTCTTCTTTCAAGTCAATACATTTTCATATATCATTGTCTCGGAACTGCTATAGGGATAGAAAAACCTGAATTGCTTCACTGTTGACATATGTGTTGGTTGTACCTGCCTCTCACCATCTATACCTGAGGAGAATATAATATTAGCATTATGCTTTAAAAACTTATCCCTCATCCGTCTTCATTGATTACTCTAAAAATCTTACTCTAAAAATCAAGGATTCATGAGGGTTTTGTTCACATTGGTTTGGTTTTGATATCTTCTCTTCCTTTCTTTTTAATACACATTTTAAGCCACAAAGGGAATTAGAAAATTAATAAAGTGGTACCAGCTGTTCAAAAAATTCAAAATGTTCATGAATAGTCAAATTAATTTAGTTCATTATTCAGCTTTCTACACTATGATAACAACCTTTCCATAATCTGTGTTCATCATTATTTCAAGAAATAGGAAGTGAAAAAAAGATAGTAATTTTAAGATGAATAAATTTTGTTATTTAATGATGAATGAACTCATTAGTGTTTTTTTGCCTCAATGAAAACAAGCTTATTCATATTTAAGAGACTTTCAAGGCCTTATAAAGGTGGAATTCTTGTAAGAACCTATTCCATTACTACAACTCGGTAGGGGTCACCTACAGTTTGAAGGAGGACAGTGAGGGTACCTCAGGGAACTCAGGGAACTCAGTCCATGACCTTCTGACTTCATGGTGAGAACTTCAGGATGGAAGAAAGAATAGAGCAAAGCTGATGTTTATCAGAGCCAGGAAACAAAATGGAAACAGAACCAGAGAAGGGACCATGCACATTCACTCTGCATGACACACACAAACACATTCAGAAGTATCTTTTACCAGTGTCCAAGAGGTTCCCTACCTAGTCAAGCTGAACAGATAAAGCTTAAACACCATACTCCCTGACAACTGAGAAAGAGGTGGCAGTCTGTGCAATCTGTGCACCAAAAAACAGCTCTGGGTTTCCCATAATTGTAGGGCTCCTCAGAGGAACAAGAATTCACAAGGACAGAAGGGGTTTATTGATTGTGTTGCAACATAACACTATCTATGAGCCTCCATTCTTTCAGGCCAAGACAGTATTCTGTTAAACTCATTCAAGTTCATGTCCCAGAGAAGTATGGACTCTTCCTACAAATCTAAGCAGTCATTAGCATAGGGTGCAAGCAACATGAGCCACAGAGGGGAGGAGGGAAGTAATCTTTAAAACAAGGAGAAGGTGGAGGTAGAGTAGCAAGAATTCTCTGTGTAATGGCAGGAGGCACTCATCTAGCATGGGGGACTGGGCATGGATCATGGGAAATGGATTGGACTATGGTCATGCCTCCATGATTTATAGATGTATAACTTGATTTGTGACCTTAAATATTAGTCACAGTCTATTGTGTGACATTCAAACATTAGCCTTGATGAATCTTAAAGGAAGTAAGTCTACCAAACCTACAGTAAACTTTTTAGTTCATTCTAACCTAATTAATTTGAATCAGGATTATTTGAATGAAATGGATTTGAATTTAGAATATAAATTCTATACATTTATTCAAAATAACTAGTGTCTAGTCTCTGGTATTCTTTTTGTATGTAAATGTGCATTTTTTGAAAAACAGTATTTTACAATTTTGATGCCTACCTGGGATATTTTTAATACTAACACGATATCAATTATTAGTAGCTGTGTTCGAATTAAAAGTTGTTTTTAAGGGCCAGAGATATAGCTCAGCAGCATAAGCACCTGTCAGACAAGCATGAGGTCATGAGTTTGATCCTTGGAACCAAAAAAAAAAAAAATGCCCAGTGACCTCCACGTGGTTAGCAGGGTCCTGAATTCAGTCACAGAAGCTGAATGAGTGCAAGCTGATTCCCAGAACACAGGAAAGTTTTGGAATATCACTTCCAGCTGGTAAAACCATGCCCAGAGTCCCAAATCACCAGAAGACACACAGGAAATACCCACAGGCCTAACTGGACCATGCCCAGTGACCTCCAAGCAGCTGGAAATTGCTTGTAGTCTGCCCTGGAAACCAAAAGTGGGCCAAGTGATTCCCAGTGCATGGGGGAAGCTTTGGAACATTGTGTGAAACCCAGAAATATAGGAAAAATGACAAAACAAAAGAGCAAAATGCAATCTCAAAATTCCAGACCAAGCAAAGTAAGCCTAGAAGACATACATGTAGAAGCAAATGTAAGCCATACACCTGAAATTCCTGAAATGATAACAAATGAAGTAAAGAAACAACTCCAGGAAGCTATAAAAGAATGCAGAACAGAAATAATCTCCCAGGTAAAAGAAGAACTGATAAATTCAATGAAAGAAATGCCAACATCTAAAGAAGACAGAGTTTAAAAATTAGAGGAACAATACCAAAAGATGGAAACTCTGAATGAAAAATATAAGAAACAAACAGAATTCATGAAGCAGATTCAAAAAGATTTACAGGAAATCAAAAATTACATTGAAAGTTGGCAAAACCGCCTCAACAAAAGTGAAGACAGAATTTCAGACCTTGAAGACAAGATTGTAGGTAGTGAACAGGAAAGGAAAGATCTTTTAAAAATGACTAGGAATCAGGAAATAACAATTCAACAGCTCAAGATGATGCAAAGAAAAACAATATGAGACTGGTAGGTTTTAAAAAAAAGAAGGTGAGATCACAAATTATATCAACAGGCTATTTATAGAAGTAATAGCTGAAAATTCCCCAAATTTGAGAATGGAAACTGACATAAAGATCAGTGAAGCATAAGGACTCCAAATAACCATAACCAAAATAAAAATACACCCAGACATGCAATAATCCACATCCCAGAAATAGAAATCCAACATAAGAATAGAGTATTAAAAGCTGCTAGAGAGAGGAAAAGGATCACCTATAAAGGAAAGCCTGTCAGAATCACAGTAGACTTCTCAACATAAACAATGAAGTCAACGAGAGCATGGAGTGAAGTATTTCAGATCCTAAAGGAAAATGACTTCCACCCAGACTGATGTACCTTGCAAAACTGTCCTTCAAAATGGATGGAGAAGTAAGATACTTCCATGACAAAGAACAGTTGAAGAACTTCATGACCACCATACCAACACTGCAAAGAAATACTGAAACATATTCTAGATAAAAATAGGAAAAAAAACACTAAGCAAGGCAAACAATTGAACAGAATAGAAAGGTAAAGAATCAACAGCAGAAAGATAACATATCAAAAGTAAACCAATATATGTCACTTATAACCATTAATGTAAATGGCCTCAATTCACCAACTAAAAAAAAACAGTATGGCAGAATGGATCAAGAAACAACATCCAACCATATGCTGTATACAGGAAACCCATCTAACTCAAAAAGAAACTCATAGACTGAAAGTCAGAGGATGGAAAGCAATACTCCATGCAACAGTATCCCCCCAAAAAGCAGGGGTGGCTATTCTGTTTGCAGACAATATGAACTTCCAACCAAGAATGATCCAAAGAGCTAAAGAAAGTCACTACATACTAGTTAGGGGAAAACTTCAAGAGGAAGAGATAACAATTGTAAATATCTATGCACCAAATTCTGGAGCAACCAGCTATACAAAACAAATATTAACAGAAATGAGAAATCAAGTAAGCAATAATAACACAATTGTAACAGGAGACCTTAACACACCATTGACACAAAGGTACAGATCAAGTAGACAGAAAATCAGCAAAAAAATAAAAGAACTGAATCATACCTGTGAACAAATGGACTTGGTGGACGTGTACAGAATGTTCCACCAAACAACATCAGAATATACATTCTTCTCAGCTGCATATGGAAGATTCTCTAAAATAGACAATATACTAGCTCACAGAACATGTTTAAATAAATGCAAAAGAATTGAAATTATCCTATGCATGTCATCAGATTATAGCACCATGAAACTAGAAATTAATGGCAAAAGAAACTGCAATAACCTCACAAACACATAGAAATTGAATAATACACTCCTGAGCAATCAATGGGTCACAGAGGAAATTAAAGAAGAAATTAAACAATATTTACAAGCAAACAAAAATACAAACACATATAACCAGAACCTGTGGGACACAATGAAAGCTGTCCTCAGAGTAAAATATTTTGCAGTGAATTCCCACATCAAGGAAACAGAACAAACTCAAGTAAACAACCTGATGTTACACCTCAAATGTCTAGAAAAAGAAGAGCAAGTCAAGCCCAAAGAAAAAGAAGGGTGGAAATCATAAAGGTAGAGCAGAAATCAATGCACTAGAGACTAAGAAAATAATACAAAGAATCAATGAATCAAAGAGTTGGTTCTTTGAAAGAATAGTTAAAATTGGTAAGCCCCTAGCCAACCTATTTAAAAAAAAAAAAGAAAAAAACTCAAATTCATGCAATAAGCAATGAAAAGGGTGAAATCACTACAGACCCTGTGGAAATACAGAAGATCATCAACACCTATTGTGAAAACCTCTACCCTCATAGACTTGATAACACAGAAGAAATGGACACATTCCTAGAAACATATGAATTACCAAGGCTGGGTCAACAAGATGTAAAACTGCTGAATAAACCAATTTCAATTAGCGAAATTAAAAATGTAATTAAATCCTTACCAATAAAGAAAAGCCCAGGTCCAGACAGATTCACTGGGAAATTCTACAAGTAATTCAAAGATGATTTAGCTGACACTCTTCAAACTCTTCAGTGAAATTGAAAGGGAAGCAATTTTACTTAACTCATTCCTGGAAGAAAATATTACTCTAATACCAAAACTTGAGAAAGACCCAACCAAAAAAGAGAAACTATAGGCCAATCTCCGTAATAAACATAGATGCAAAAATTCTCAATAAGATATTGGCAAACAGATTCATCAAGAAGATTGTACACCATGACCATGTGGGATTCATCCCAGGAATGCAGGGATGGTTCAACATAGGCAAATCCATAAATGTAATCCACCATATCAATAGAGCCAAATGTAAGAACCACATGATCATTTCTATAGCTGAAGGAAAAGGTTTTCATAAGACCCAACATTTATTCATGATAAGAACCTTACAGAAAATAGGATTAGATGATCTTTACCTCAGTCTAATAAAAGCCATCTATGACAAACCAACAGTCAGTATCACATTAAAAGGCCAAAAACTGAAAGCATTTACTCTAAAATCAGGAACAAGACAAGAATGACCATTATCACCTCTCCTATTCAATATAGTGCTGGACATACTAGCCAGAGCAATTAGACAAGAGAAATAAAAGGAGTAAGGATAGGAAAAGAAGAAGTTAAATTATCATTATTTGCAGATGACATGATACTCTACATAGAAGACTACCAAAATTCCATTGAAAGACATCATAGGTATAATAAATAAATTCAGTAATGTAGTTGGATACAAGTCAAAACTCAAGAATCAATAGCATTCTTATACACTAAAAACAAAACCACTGAGAGAGAAATAAGATAAGCCAAACCTTTCACAATAGTATCCAAAAAAATAAAATACTTAGGAATCAATTTAATAAAAGAAGTAAAAGATCTATTCAGGGAAAATTATAATACCCTGAAAAAAGAAGTTGAAGAGGACCTCAGAAAATGGAAGCATCCCTTGTTCATGGATAGGAGGAACAAACATTGTGAAAAAGGCCATTCTCCTAAAATTGCTATACAGATTTAATGCAATCCCAATCAAAATACCAGTAGCATACCTCATAGATT
>PVJX010029248.1:0-23108 GCA_004027295.1 Dolichotis patagonum
GGCACCATTTATTTCCACATAAAAAAATCTATGAGTAAACCACAAACACAGCATTCCCTCTTGCTGATTTAATTGGACCAGGAAACTCGGTCCCCCAAATATCACGGGTACTTCACCAACTTCCTCCACTGTAACATCTGTTCCAGCAGGAGTAGTTAAACCACTTCTTTTCATTCTTTGTTTCAAGACTTGTAACTTTTAGTTTCATTACTTAATTTCTATGAGTAATCCCAGTTGCTATTAAATCTTCACAAATAAAGATCAATCAACTACAACCATAAGCCAGCAGTTATAATTCGAAGCAGAAATGACCCCAGTTGCACCCTCAGGAAGAAAACTGACACCTCCTTCACCGTGGTGAGTTACACACTCCCCTGGTATTAAAGTTGAACTAAAATTTCCATACATTCATACGCTATCAATGAAATCTAATAAACCTAATGAGAATGAATGTCAAACACTAGACCTCACGTCTTGGAATAGTCTTTCATAGTCATGGCAGTGGTGTGATCCAACAGTGCTCTCATACCCCCTACATAAACTACAAATGTCACTAAACCTGCAAATGAACAGCAAAGCTCTACACAGTAGCACGCCCAGCCCACCACTGACTATTAAAGCCGACTCTCCGTAAACAGGCGAAGGTTTTGCAGAAAACTAACAAAACCTGTAACAATATACTTAGGAATTCTGACTTAAACATTGTTCCCTTGTTTTGTGGATTCTAACCTTGACTAACAACATGAAAAATCGTCATAATTCCGCAGCAGGAACTAAGGACAAATAGCCATAAATCCCACCCCTTTCGTGAAATCACAAGCGGTTCATTTATTGACCTGCCAGCTCAGTCCTATAGTTCATCCTGATGAGATCCGGCTCCTTCCCAGGAACTTACCTCCTATGACAGTTTGTGACGGGGGTACTTCCAGCAGCACATCCTGCGGCCGCAGCACCATCGCCAGCCACGCTTTTTGGCGAGACAGGTGGATTGTTGGATATTTACACGCAAGAATTCATTTACTCCTTTATGAAACTGAATCTAACAATTCCTCAGGCGTCCACTCAGATAAAATTCCTTTTACCTATACTCTGCACTTCAAGATGTCTTAGGAGCTCTATTCGCTATTTTTTATACAGGTTATTGGCGCATTTTGCATATCCATAATATCGTATTCATCATAGGGATCTGTACCTGTCCATGTTATAGTTTGATTTCTCCTATTTTTCCCTATCCCTTCTCCTTGCTTTAACCCATTTCCCCTTCCTATTTATGAAGTTTTATTTCCATTTTCTATTCATTGTTAATTTTACCGATTTTAGTTTTCCCCTCTCCAGACTTATAGGAGACCCGGATAATTACATTCCTGCATGCCTGCTTCCCACTCCACGTGAAACCAGAATATTCCATGTTCACAATACGCCGTCCCCAGTGAACCAGGAGGGGTACAAACACTAATGTTTTCTCTCCTAAAGTTATCCTCTTCCACCCTTCACTCATCAGGATAATGAGGCATGTCACACCTCACTCTTTGAGCCAGTGCCTATCGGAATTCTGGTAGCAGATGCACCTGTGCTAACATGGATTGGCGGCCAGCCAGTAGAATACCCATTCACTCTTATTGGTCAACTAGCATCCATCTTGTATGTTTCTATTATTTCAATCTTTGTCATTAATGGGCCTCCTAGAAAATAAACTACCAAGAAGATGTGCCTTTGCAGTGTAATTCATCTCCCAAGGACACCAAAATCAAGCAAAGAGCTCACAGCTCCCCACCTGCACCCAGAGCTATGACTCTAAGTAAACTATTCCCCCACCAGTACTGCATTTATATACTATATGGTCTTATAAGCTTGCTCCACAGGATTCTTTACCTGATGTACTGTGTGTGTCAGTGCACTGCCCCATTGCCAATGTAACACATATTGAGTATTACACTACATAAAACATAATATATGCAATCGGCATTAAAATAATGACCCCATGCTTATATGTACCTAGAACTAAGACATTCTATAACCCATTAACTTATTTATCCACACTGCAATTCAAAACCACACGAGGATGATAAACCCAAGTCATCTACCAGTTTCACATAGGACGTACATCTTATTAATCGGCCCTAACCCTTAATGGGGCTGCGTCCTCCTCTGCTCAAACTGCTGGACTCCTCTGCTCATAACTTGGGCTGCAGGAGAAGAATTCTGTCCACCCATCCCCCCCGTCTCTCCTGAACCAGCATCCACTCTTGTTCAGCTCTGACTTTATTCTCCCTGAAGTCACAAGGAAAGCCGAGCACAGAGCTCAGGAGAAGAGTTGGAGGGTCACACGGGTTGGAGGGTCCAGAGCCCTCTGCGCAGGCTCAGTGCCAGCTTATTTCTGGGCCCCGTGCTGTTTCCCAGTGTGGAGAGGGGGCACCAGGCAGTACTTTTTGGCAGTTTACCCCGTGTTTAGCAGGGAGGCAGCTGCCAGCTCGCTGTGCACAAAATCATCAGCAGAGCCATGTTCCCTGAATTTCTTGAAAGCAAGGTGCTGACAGGTGAGACAGGCACTTCCGATCAGACGTGCCCAAGCTAAGGCTTCGTGGGAAGGAGAGGGGTGACTGAAGGGACCTTGCAGTTTCCACCTCTCTTTCTTTTTCTTTCTCTTCTCCTTCTTTCTCTCTCCTCTGTCTCTGTCTCTGTCTCTGTCTCTTTCTCTTTTTCTCTCTCTATGTCTCTGTCTCTTTCTCTATCTCTGTCTCTCTGCATATCTCTGTCTCTCTCTGTTTCTTTGTCTGTTTCTCTCTGTATTTGCTGCAATAAAGTGTCCAGGGTGAAAGCCATGTGACAAGCCCAGAGCTGAGACCCTCCTTTGCTAACGCTGACAAGCACAATGTTTAAAGTATGGGCTGTAAAGCTACTCATTCCTGGTTCAAACCTTGATCCTACCACTCATGACATGAGTGACTTTGGGCAAATTATTTGCCTCCCTAAGTCTGAGCCATCTCATCAGGCAAGTCGCTAACACCATCTACTTGCAGGCTATTTCTTCAAAGATTAACTACTGTACTGTGTTTGAAGTGATTGGTATCACGCGGCTCGGCCAACGTTGGCTGATTCCACTGATTATTCGGAGCTGTTTATTACTGCAGCAGAACCAAGCCCAGCCAGAGGGATGTGACGATGACAATGGGACACTTCTCATCCGCTGACTCACTCTTCTTGCCTCATCTCTAATTCTTGTCATAGCTATGGCAAATCCCTAGCCTGCACTGAGTGTCATCACTTGTCCAGTGGGTGGCCAGAGGACCTGTTTGCCACTCACACATGCATAATCCAGATGTGTAGGGAAGGTAGGTCCATGGAGCACCAGATGGATAGAAAAGTGTAACTTACAGTCTTGCCTAGAGGGGACAGTTCTGATGAGCAATTCAGAAGGGTCCTGGGAAGCCCCCTGCGGATCTAGCCCTGGAAGCCCACAATGAGCACCTCCAGAATTCCTTCTTGTACTGTCCCCTCCCTCCCCCAGGCCCCTCGCTCTGATCCACTGCTCCTGCTGTCAGGGACCATGTCCCAAATAAACAATCTGATGGCAAACTCTTGTCTCAAGCTCTGATTCTTGGGGCAGGAGGATCTCAGCAAAGACACCTCATGATTCTTCTCCAACCCTAGGGGTGACGATTTTCCAATTAGAATTTCTAGAGAAGAGCACTGCGCCTGGACGCCACGCAGCAGCGTCCGAAGGTTGCTGTGAGAATCCCGCAGTGTTGTCCACATACAGGGTGCTGGCTCTTCCTCCTCAGTGTCTTCTTTCTTATTGTACCTGTCACTACCAGCACCACCCTGGCAGGAGCTGAGGGCAATTCTTGGGTATTCAGCAGACACATGACAAACCATCGGCTCTGAATCTTATCAGCAGAGAAATTGCACCCCATCTTCATCTCCAGAGAAACCGGGCCCAATTGCCCAGGTGCATCCTGCTTGTGTCTCCTTCAGAGCAGCCAGTGTGCCCCCGGTGACCCCAATATCTGGCTGGGTTCCTTGGGGCCACGGGTGGGGATTATGCTGTCGGCGTCTGGCCGCCCTGACAGGTTGATGTGGATTTGGACGGAGGTGGGTGAGATAGCATCTGGGGGGCTCGCCGGACCCCTGCCAGCGCCTGTATAAGCAGGGCCAGGGCAGGCAGGGAACTGGCCCCGCATGGCGTGGCAGATCCCCAGTGCTTCTCTATGGAGAACCCCGCGTATCTGTGCCCCACTCAGTTCCTGGAGGCCTGGGAAGCCAGACCTTTTACAAGATAACCGGAGAGGTGGGTCCCAGCCAGGCTGGCTGCAGACGCCGCCTGGGGGGGTGTTCTGCAAGCAGACCATCTCGCCGCGGCCTCGTTCGGCAATCCCTTATTTATGGTAACATGCATTACAGGAAATTTTTATATAAGGCATTAAAGTGGAGGAGGCAATTTAGGACATTTGATCGGCTGGCTTCTCTAGCTTCCTAGCCCCGTCTCTCGGGCCCCTGCATCATCCCCCGTCCTCAGTCTTTGAATTTCAGCTGGATGCGAAAGCTGATAATAGCTAAATTACATTGCAAACAGGTGCGGGCCTCATCGGCCCTGGACGGCTGCCACCACTAAGCGATTCCTCAGCTGGGGGCGTGCGGTCGCCCGGCTTACAAGGCTGGGGGTGGTTGGGGTCTGTTTCTCCCCCATCTCTCCCCGCTCTCCTAAGTCAGTCTGGGCCCTCTGCTATCTCACAGGGTGGGAGGATTTCCTCACCTTCTTTGTTCTGTGCAGGATACTAATTGCAATAAAAATAATAACACAAACAGCCTCAGCCATGGTCACTGTTGTCGTTCAGCTCTCGCTGCATTCACACTCCCGGGTCTCTGTAGCGAGGACTGTTAAATCCTCCCTGGAGCTTGGGGAATCAAAATTGGCCATTGCCACTTAGTTTCTGTGGGACTTGGGGTAAATGACGGAGGCATTTTGTGCCTCTACTTTGTCATCTGTAAAATGGGGATAAGATGATCTACTTCATGGGAGATGAGCAGGCTGGCTGAGTGGACAAACTCGAGCTCTTCGCAAACATTCTCTGGCCCAGAGAACAAAGCCTTGGTCGTGTTGCAGAGATGATGGGCTCGGGATTATCTATCAGGTAGGAGAGTTTATGGCCACTGGTGGTGGCAGAAATCCAATAGGTTATTTGTTTTTAACTAAAATAAGGCCAGAGATAAAGAGTCTAAGGCTGGGACCTCTGCCTCACGGTAGTACGGAAGTCAGCCTCATCCATGCTTATCTTACTGGCTCCCATGCCTCATGCTTCTTCTCTTGCGGTATCAAAGTGGCTGCCATAGCTCCAGATATCATATCATCATCCCAAACAAGAAGCATGCAGCAAGGAGGGGCAAGACTCCTTGGAAAGCTCTGTCTGCTTATCCTTCTCAAAAGGGGATCACACAAAAATCCCTAGGTACAAGAGAGGCTATAGAAAACAAGGTCTGGCGAACCAGAATGAGCTGGCAGTGATGCTTGGAAAATGAGGATGTTTTATTCTTTGGAAGTGGGATTATTGTTATCATATAGAAAAATTAACAGGCATAATAGGTCAATGAGGAAAACAGTAACTACCAAGAGTGCAGGGGCCCCAACGTCACCCTTCCTATACCTGACTCTAAGGCCTTAATAGGAAAGCTAAAACAGTAATTCAAACAAAGCTTGGATCAGTTCATTGGCTGACGTTTGTGCTATCAGTTTTGTCCCTTTTTACTTAAAAGGAAAGTCACTAAAAGCACAGGTTTAACGTTCAGATCAGCCTACCTGCGATTCCCATGTGGGGGAAAATGACCTCACTGAAATACAACCTGAATTAGAAAAGAATATCTTTCACTCCCGGGAGGTTCAGAGAAAGTAATGACAAAATGCCCTTGGAAGGCTGTTTGGTCATAAATATTATTTGGATGCAACAGTATGGAAAAATAGCCGCCTGCCAATTCACTTCCGTGCATGCACTAAAACATCTCCTCCCTTCCTCTATCCCTTCCACGAATCCGAACCGCTAGGAAAATGTGTTGTACTTAACACATGGTTTTAATTAAATGCCTCTTGTCATAACCCGGGGGTTCCCGTGGTAAGAAAATTGACATTGAAAATTAGAGATTTTCTAAATCTTTGTGAACTCCTGTGCCAAACAGGGATAATAAAGCATATGTCACCAGATTTTGATTTAAAATGACATTATGTCTAAAGGGCCATGTTTATAGTTTGGAGAGCAGAAATGGAAGCTATCCGGAGAGGGAGATAGTTGACTGGATTTATCTCTTTTGCAAGCACAGGCACGCATCTGCGCTCACTGGATGTCTCTCTTGTACCGCTAAATGCTGCGCTTAGGAAGCACGTTGGATTTAACTAACTTGGATTTATTTAGCAAATTTGGATTTCTGTAGCAAATTGGATTTATTTAGCAAATGTACCTGCAACTGGATTTATTTAGCAAACTTACCTGCAATTGGATTTATTTAGCAAACTTACCTGCAATTGGATTTATTTAGCAAATGTACCTGCAATTGGATTTAGCAAATTTACCTGCAGTGTGCTAGGAGTCTAAGAATTTTAGGGTGGCCATATGTCTGCCCTTACAAAGTCACGGACCAGGCCCAGTGGTACTTCAAGGTACCCGCTGCTGTCACCTGGGGTCTCCTTAGAGACATGGTCCTGCCCCCCCCACGAGTGGATTGGAAATCCGTGTTGAACAAGCCCTGGTGAGAATTCAGCTGGGGATCGGATGGGAGAGGCAACGGGAAGCAGCGGGAGGCAGACAGAGACCTCGTGACTCACCACGCTCCAGGCTAAGTCCTGGGAGCCCTGGGGACAGAGGAAGGAGACGGGTTTTGCAGAGAGTCTGGGACATGAGGTGACTCAGGAAGTGTGAATAATGCCAAGGGTCCTTTTCTGGAACCCGAGGATGGCTAAGCTCTCCCAAGGGAACGCGTCACCCTTAGGAAAACCAGAATTACAGTGAATGGCGGGGACTGGCAGGGACATCTGACTTACCTCATCCGTCACCATGAGGGGGTGGCCTCTGGTCTTCCCTACTGGAGAGCCAGAGAGGAGGCTGAAGTGGGCAGCACCCCCACACGACGTGGGCCACCGGAGTCCTGGGTGTCACTGGGTGCCCTCGCCATGCCTCAGTTACATTTCAGCTGGGATGTACTGTGGCTTCCATGGGGTGGAGGTCTGCAGATGCCTGTAGGAGGGTATCTCTAGAGCTGGGCGGTTAATGGTGTAAGCGAAGACCGTACTGCAGAGACACTAAGATAAGGATTTGGGACAGTGGAACAGTTGAGGTAGACCAGATGTCTCTGCTTTTTCTCTCTTTTAAAGGCTGCTAGTTTTACATATTGATTAGAGGAAGGTGTCCCCTACTCCATGAGCTATGAAATGACATAGACAGCAGAAGCTGTGAAGACCAGGTGTGAGGTACTGTCATGGCGAACCTTCACTGGTTAATGTTGCCATGGAGAGCTGCTCCAAGAAGGGAACTTCTGAGTTGGAAATAACAAGCCAAAGCAAGGAGACAGCATGTGCAAAGGCCCTGTGGCAGAAGAGTGCAGGGGAATTAGAGGAATTAGATTAGAGGACTTGAACAGGAGCCAGTTGGAGAAGGGAGACACAGGCTAGAAAACAAGAATGACAGTGGTCCAGGTATAGCAATCTGCAATGGCTAGAGCTTGTAGGCTCCATCAGGAGCCAAGGGTCTTGGGGAGCCACTGAGAGTTATAGGCAGAGAGAAGATGAATTCAGAGCCATACTTTGAGAGCAGCTCTTTGGATAATATAAGCAATACATGCAGGTAGGTGGGAAAAACAGACGTATAAGCACCCACTTCGGAGTTACCATCCTATCCTGGGTGGAAGACGACGCAGACAACCAGCAGGTAGCAAGAACATTTATTCTAGGCATTAACAGCTCTACCCAGGAAAACGTACATCGCGCTCATAAACAAACTAGAAGCTGAGAGCTCTTATTTCTACCCATTTCAAGAGGGGGGAGATGGAGTCTCAGTGCCACCTGGAACACAGCAGACCAATGCCCCGAGCTGCTTTCCAGCTCAGATCAGGAGGGTGCAGAAGGAGAGGGAGGGCATGCGTCTGTGATGGCCCCCATGTGACACCCCCCGGTCAGCAGGCCCATGCGTGTCAAACGCCTGCCCCGTGCTAGCCATTGGTCTGAACGCTGTCCCCCTGCTTAGCACTGCTTACTCAGCTTCCTGACACCCTTTGAGAGAGGTCTTGCTGCCCCTTTTTACAGATGAGAAAACTGAGGCTCAGAGAGATGACGTCATCTGACCCTAAACACTTAAGGAGCAACAGCTTGGTCTCACTCCAAAACTCCTAGTCATTCTTCACCCCATTTTTCAGGACCTCTGAGACTCACTCAGCCTTGCAAGTAATAGATTGCAGGCCGACGAGGGGCCTGGAGATCTGGGAGGTACCGAATGTTGACACAGGGCCTCTGACAGGTATGGTATATAGTTTTAATTAAGGTTGTAAGGGGTGAAACCTGAGAACTCCGGTGGGTGGTCAGGGGCTCCCCTCAGGGTGGGTCCTTTGTTCTTGGCAGGCTTCCCGATAATGCACCGTCATCCATCGCAAGGGCTATGTTCCTGGTCCATCATGGAATGTTCTGGAAGCAGGAATCCACAGACAAGAGTCAGGGTGAAGGGTGGGTGGAGATGGAGGCACGCAGCTCACAGGGGAGCTGGGGAGAGGCTGACCCAGACAACAGCCTGACCCTCCTGTGTCCTTCATTAACTATATTAATTTGGGGCTGGACTTATGAGTTTTCCAGGTGCAGGAATTATTGGTCCCCTGGAGCTAGGGCACAGCCTCATTCTCAGGAACTACCCTGCGTGTCTGGACAGCAGCTGGGGGCTCATTACAGGCACCCTGGCCTAAGGAAAAGAGGCTGAAGAGAAGTCAGACTCAGCCCCTCATGTTTGGGGGGAGCGACTTTTGCCTGTTTCTTCGCCCCTTTGGTCCCCTTTGGCTTTCTGTGCTTCATTGGTTGTGGCAAACTGTTAGCACCGTACTGTCTTGGGTCCCACTACTCCTGATTCTCTACTGTATCTCCTCTCAATCACTGTTTTTGAATATGTGGGTGCAGGGTTAGCCCTAAAAGGAGCGGGTCCTAGGAAGGAGGCACAAAGAGGAAGGGGCAGGTAGGTAGATTTCCACTGTGGGGACAAAATACCTCACACACATACACACAATTTCAAAGAGGAAAGATTTATTTCAGGTCACAGTTTCAAAGGTTTAGTCTGTGGTTGGCTGGCTCCCAGGCAAAAACACGGTGGAAGGGCGTGGGTGGAGGAAGATTGCTCACACCATGGCAGACAGGAAGCAGAGAGAGGGAGGGGCTGGGGTCTGAATATATGGTCAAAGGCAGTCCTCAGTGACTCACTTCCTCCGACGGGCCCCACTTCCCAACAGCCCCTTCGGCTAGGAACTCATCAATGGGTTAATTCATCTATTGAGAAAGTTGGTCCCTTGGTGACGGGCCACCGCTTTAGGCTCCAGCCCCAAACATGGCTGCCCTGGGGATCTAGCCTTCTGCACAGAAGTCTTGGGAGATGTTGCATATTTAGACCACAACAGAGGAGATCACATGGTCCTCAGGAAGGCGCGGCCATTCTTTGTGAAGGAGGAGCAGAGTCTTCAGCCAGGGCCACCCTCGTCACTCCTGGGGCCCGAGTTAGACGGAGTTACAGCTCAGCTTCCATCTGCAGTCTGTTTTCAGACCTTACTCTGACAGCTTGGATGAGCAAGGGACTCAGGAGGCGGGGGAGAGAGACACGCATTAGAAGAGCAAGTCCAGTGCCAATGGACACCAGAGACTCCAGAGAATTCTTCGTAAGACAATAGCAGCATTTGAATAAAATAGACAGCAAACCCTAAAGTCAGAGAAGTCCTCGGGCTCCGGCTAGCTACGCAGTTCAGCGGCCCAGCGAATAATGAAAACACAGGGCCTTTGTTCAAAAAGCGGAAAACACATGTCTCCTTCGTGGTGCTGCGTGGTAACGCTTTTCTTTCTCCCGCGATTTCCTTCTTGACTTGTCATGGTGCTTCTTACTTGCCGTTCAATATTATCCTGAGCAAAAACTAGAATGAAACTTCAGATGGTGAGCATGCATTTTCCTCTTTTGGGGGTGTTGTGTGAGGCTGGTTTTACATGTGGATAGAGGAGCGTTTTAACTCTGATGTGGAGCCAGCAAGTTGCAGGAAACGTGCATTTCATCAACTGTGCACGTACCTGTGTCTGGTCAGGCATCCGAAAGGCAGAAAGCCACACCAAGTCCCTCAACCCTGGTTCCCTCCTGGACGGGCACAGTGACCCTCGGAGCCTCCAGCCTGTAGAGCACGGAAAGGAGCCTGGTGGTTCCATCTCTTCCTTTTCTGCAGTGCCATTATTTCAGCCCGAGCGCCCAGCGAAACTCTAGTTGCATGAAAAACACGACACAGAATCAACAAATGGGATCACGCCAAGTTAAAAAGCTCCTGCACAGCAAAGGGAACCACTGACAGAGGGAAGAGAAAAGCCACAGAATGGGAAAAAATTGCCAGCCGCTCCTCAGACAGAAGACAAAAATCTGGATTATATAGAGAACAACAACAACAACAAAAACTCCCAAATTTAAAGACTCAGTTAAAAAAGTGAACACCTGAAATGAACAGATTCAGGTGGAGAAGTGCAAACAGCTCTGCTGCAGGACAGCTGTTCGTTAAGTCAGATTCATCTGTAAGCCGACAAAGTGAGTCTTACGCAGTATACTTGGGAAAGCTTGCACTGGACTGCTTTTAAGCGGAGGACTTGCTGTGCTCAGCATCACTGGCCATTTGAGGAATGACAATCAGACCAACACGGAGACTCTCTCTCACCCCAGAAAGAATGGCTATTATCAAGAGGTTACCCAGTAACCAGTGCTGGTGAGGCTGTGGGGAAAAGGAAGCCTTCTCCACTGTTAGTAGGAGTGTAGACTGGTGCAGTCACTATGGAAATCAGCATGGAGATTACTAAAAAACCAAAACTAGAGATTCCCCTTCTGGTATCTTCCCCAAAGAGTTTTTAAAAAGCGTCACACCACACACAGTGATCCATGCACATAAAGCACAATTCATAATTGCTAAATCTTAGAAACAACCCACCTATTGACAGATGGATGAAGAAAACATGGTATTTATATACAATGAAATACTACTCTGCCACAAAGAAGGATGAATCTGAGCCATTTTTAAGTAAACAGATGCATCTCGAGACTATAATACTAAATGAAATAAATCAGACACACAAGTTTAAATACTGTATTGTTTCTCTTACATAAGAAACCCACAGTATAAGTAAGGAGAAAAATAGAGAATAGAGATGAAGAAATATAATTTTTTTTTAAATAGGAAGGTGAATAAGAGATGGGGTGGAGGGAGAAGAGGGTAGGGAAAGGAAACGGAATTTTTTTTAGAGAAAAAAAGAAAACTGAAGAAAGGGTAGAAATAATACAGAGTTTCAAAAAATAACAGTAAGAAATCACTGGTGGATAAATTACATATTATCTTAGAAGTAGTTGTTCAAGTTACAAAATCAAAGCATAAAAATTGGACAAACAATGACAGTACAAACTATTCTGTTTGATAAACTAACAGAAACTTAGCAGTATGGTTATATATTTTGCACACTTATACATACAGTTATATCCTTTAGAGCACTTTCTTTTCCTTACATTATTACAATATCTGTTATACATATTAAATCTTATTTCTTTCAGTTGTTTATTATTTTTTATACTATGTGATATTTACATAGTATAAATAGACATAGACAGTATGATATTTACAAATATGAATTTGATTTATTTCACTTCTGAGGGTAGTCTTAAGTTGCCTCCATTTACCTATAAAAGCCTCAAGATCATCCTTTTTTATAGCTTAGTAATATTCCATTGTATAAAAATACCACATCTTTTTCATCCACTCTGTGGTTGTTGGGCATTTTGGTTGTTTCCAAGATTTAGTATTACAAACTGTGCTGCTATGAACATGGGTGCACCTATATCACTGTAACATGACCTTTTCAGTTTTTCTGGGAAAATACCCAGGAGGAATAGCTGGATTGAATGGAACTCCCAATCTTAGTTTTTTGAGGAATCTCCGTACTGATTTCCACAGTGGCTGCACCAGTGTACACTCCCACCAACAGTGGAGCAGTGTTCCTTTTTCCCAGCAGCCTCGTCAACATTTGTTATCAGTTGATTTCTTGATGGCAGCTATTCTTGCAGGAGTGAGATGAAATCTCAATGCTGTTTTAATTTGCATTTCTCGAATGACCAGTGATGGTGAAAATTTCTTCATGTATTTATTTTCCATTTGTATATCTTCATCTGAGAACTGTGTGTTCATCTCCAAAGCCCATTTTTGGAAAAGGTCTTCGAATTTGGGAGGCTTGATGTTTTTCAGTTCTTTATATGTTCTGGATATAAGTCCTTCATCTGAGAGACTTCTGGTTAAAATTCTTTCCCATTCTGTGTTTTTTTTTCACTCTGTTGGTGATTTCTTTTGAAGTGTAGAAACTTTTCAATTATATGAGATCCCAGTTATTGATTCTCTGAAGTGTTTCCCATGCAGTTTGCATTTTGTTCATGATTTCTCCACCTACCCCTATGTCTCCAAGACTTCTACATACCTTATCTTCTAGTAGATTTAGTGTTTCTGTTTTAAAATTTAGGTCTTTGATCCATGTAGACTTTAGTTTTGTGCATGGTGATAGGCATGGATCTAGTTTCAGTCTTTGGCATGTGGAGAGCCAAATTTCCAACACCATTTATTAAAGAGGCTATCCTTCCTCCAGTGAACATGTTTAGCCCCTTTGTCAAATACAAGGTGGCTGAGTGTCTTTGTAGTTGTGTTTGCATCTTCTAATCCATTCCATTGATCCTCAGGTCTATTTCTTTGCCAGTACCATACTGATTTTATCACTGTAGCTTTGCAATATAATTTCAGAAAAAGGGATTTAAAGAAAAAAGAAGTAAAGGAAAAATGGAAATAGAGTTTTTGCAAATGAGGAGAAGTGTTTGAGGGTGAGGATGGAAAGGAGATTAAAAAAAAGGAATTATGATGTGTTGTGCACACATACAAAGCTCCCGTGATGAATGTGATTGTTACATACTGCAAACGTGTACCAATACAAAAAAAATTTTAAAATTAAAAAAAAGAGTTCTCCTCCAACACGGAGATATGATGTGAGGGTTTCCTGGGTTGTTTGTGTTTCCAAGAGGGGCTAAGAGCTTCTTTTCTTTCTTTCTCTTTCTTTTTTTCCTTTTTTTGGTACAGGGATCGAATTCAGAACATCACGATTGCCAGGCAGGCACTTGAGCCGCTGAGCCAAACCCCTGGCCCTGAGGACTCCTTTCCATATTTGATGCAATTTCTGATTCTGCAGGAAAGTGTGGTCTCTTGAAGCTGTCAGTGCCTCACCGGCCCCAGCTGTAGACAGGACACACATACCTGGCAGCACTCTGATCCCTTCTTACTGTCCACACACCCCACAGGATGCTGCTGGAACCCTGTGCCAGCATAAGGAGAGGACGTGGTGGGCGGTCACCAGTGAAACCAGCCAGCTTGGGGCGCCAGACACCAAGACAGAGGCGCGAGCTGCCCGGCAGGCCCGGGAGTGGACGCTGGCAGCCCGAGGGAGGTGCTGGACTCTGACAAAGGCCGGGATGGATGGAATCTGGGGTTTTATTGTCCGCCTGGAGACAGAAGGTGCAGCCTGGGGACCACAGAAGACAGAGCTGGAAGAGGGAAGCTGAGGCCCTTGAGGGAGTTATGTCCTCCACAAACAGCTGAGCCCACCAGGAAAGCGGAAGAAAGCTCTGAGGTCTGCCTAGGACTCCGTGTGACAATGATTTTAACAAAATGGGAAATGCAAACCTTTAGCTGGCACCACGGGGAGCAACAGAGTCCAAACTGAGAGCTCATGTGGTGTGCACTTTAGGGACTGTTACAGTGGATACATTGTATCAAATTGAGAAGTTTAGAAATTTAACTAACAGACTCCACGGGGAGCCAGGATCCTTACTTTGTAAATATCCTCATCCTGTGCAAGAGGAGGGCACACAGGTGGTGTGAGTGTTGCACCTTCTCTGTGGGGGTGGTAGCCTGCTTACAAGATGCTCGCTTTTGCTCTGGCTGCTTTTGCTGGCTGCCACACCACCCTGTCTGGGAGCCAGCTGAGTATGGACTGAAACCTCCACAAACTGTGAGCTAAATAAATCTTTCCTTCCTTAATTTTAGGTGTTGAGTATCTTGTCCCAGCAAGGAGAGCAAAGTAACCAAGACAGGGACATCAGGGAAAATATAAATATATATATGTAAATTTATAAATATATATGTAAATATATAGATATATATCTATCTAAATATCTATATCTAGATGTAGATATCCAGATACAGATTTCAAACAACAAAAGTAAATCCACCATGTAGGACATAATTATAGGCCTTGGCAGATGGGTGCAAGAAAAAAAATGTTTCAGTTGAGCCAGGCGTGGGGGCTCATGCCTTTAATCTCAGCACTCTGGGAGGCTGAGACAGGAGGATTGCAAGTTGGAACTCAGTCTGGGCAACTTAAGAGTTTCATGAGGCCCTGTTTCAAAATAATAATAAAATAAAAGGGTGAGGGATCTAATTCAGTGTGAAGGCCTGGATTCAGTCTACAGGACTGTGCAAAGAAAAAAATTCAATTGAAGAAGAGTTCACATAATTGCAAGTTTGTTCACATACACACACACCCACACACCCACACACACATGCACACTTGCGCACACAATATCATGTGCACAGCTTCAAGCCACACAAAATACAAGCCATTATGGAACTAGGCCACCAAATAAAACAAATAGACCAATGCATCAGAACTTGATGTCAGAAAACATTACAAAAGAAACTAGTAGTATAAATGAAACACATCAACTTAGATTAGTTTTGGAACAACAGAATAATTTGAGTAGATTGTCTCCCAACTTTCTAATTATCTATTTTCTATCTTGTTGTCTCTGTCTTTATTTGTCTGTCTGTCTCTCTCTCTCTCTCTATATATATATATATGTATATACATATATACAAATATACATATATATATTTCTCATATAAGAGAAATCATGTGATGTTTAAGCTGGTGTGTCTGACTTATTTTGCTTAAATCATCTTTTTATTTATGTTTCTTCTTTGTAAAAGAGAATCTTTTTTTCTCTGACTTGTACTCTGAGTAACATTTTGTCATTCTTTTAAGGTCATGATATACAGTGTATTAACCACTGATACTCTCTAATTATTTCATTATAAAATTTGGTTTTTATAATAGTAACTAGAATCTTTACATATTTTCTTAATACCTGCTAGTATTACATTAAAATGAAAAGATGTAAAAAACAAACATTGCTCATTAAAAAGAAAATTAGTTCAAATGTGAAATAATAAAAGCATATATAAACAATAAACTAACAAAATACAACAAACAACTAGATTGGATAAAGAAGAACATGAGACTTAAGTTATATAAAATATTCTAATAAAAATTCAGTAGATGGGCAACAGTGCAGGATAGATGCAGCTACAGAGCCAAAGAGTAAACTAGGAAATAGAAATAAAGGATTAGCCCAGAACACAGTACACAGAGGCAGCCACAGTGAAAATCCAACAGAGCTTTGACAGCAAAGATTGGAAGGGAAAAGCTTAGCAAATGACAGAATTTCCAGAAAGGCAAACTAAAGAGAAATTGAAAGAGAAAACACTCATATATGGGGGAGTTAAAATTTCCCAGAACTGAGGAAAGATATGAATCATCACAAACTGAGCTCTGAAATTGTAATCATGTGCTTAAGGACAGAATGAAAACTGCAAAGAGAAAGAGAAGATCTTTAAAATCATCAGGATGATTCCCACACAGATTATCCACATGATATATTGCTTCTTTTTGCTATTCCTGAGGCGCTAATGCAATAAAAATGTCAATTAAAGCACCAAGCATCTACTGGCAGAGACTTCTTGACACCAACAAGAAATACCAGGGGAAGGTACACACATTTTGCCAAAGTTTTTTTTTTTTTTTTTTTTTTTTTTTAAGACAGGGGCTCGCTATGCAGTTCAGGCTGGCCTTGGGCTCACTTTGTAGCCCAGATTGCTCTCCAACTTGCAGTGAGCCTCCTGCTTCAGCCTCCCAAGTGCTGGGATTACAGGCGTGCCCCATCATGCTTGGCTTCTCCAAAGTTTCGAGGTTAAGGTGATTGTCACTTTAAAGACATCCATCAGGTTGAGTGTATTAACTGCAAAGGTAAGATACGAATTGTGAAGGAATCAGAAGTTGCATCAGCTTTTTTCAGAGAAAAGCAGATAAGGTTTATCACCTGCAAACCTCCTGAAACCATTGCTAAATGCAAATTTTCCAAAGAAAAGCAAGGAGGAGCATAAAAATCCTGATACCTTCACAGACTCCGTGTCACGCATGGGTGTTAAAAATCTATGGGTTTAACTACGAAGAGAGTGAAAAAACATGCAACTTCCAAATGGTGCTGTGGTCGGGGTGGGGGAATAAATACAATACAGTCATGTTAATAAGAACCAAACAAAAAACAGAAGAAAAATTCCACACAAACAGAAAAGCTCCAAATAGAAATGGTAGCAGTAAGTCCAGAGTGATTATGACAAATGCTAACATTAACACATCATGTTAATTAAGACGTCAAACTAAATCCTCCAGTTTAAAACAAAAAACAAAACACTCTGGCAGTTTCTGTTTTCCAAGTGGGCCAGTGTGTCACAGTCTGCGTGCTGTATTCACAATGTGACTTTGCCGTTCTGCTAGTCACAGAGTGAGGCCCGAGGTCCCCCTCCTAGAGCCAGGCTGGGACCTGACTGCTGCACCAGTGACACTGTGTGACTCCGAGGCCAGGCAGCTGCTAAGGGTCACAACTGTGCCCATTCAGGCTGTGGCCCCTGCCAACCATGTACCGACCCAGGTATGCCGGGGCAGGCAGCTTGGGGCGACTAATTCAGAGTACAAAGTCCTTGCCTCCAGGGGGCAGGGAGACAGTGCTGTGCTGTCCTTCAGGTTTCCAAGCCCCTTGGAGATCAGGCTAAGACTAGATTTTAACTGAACCAAACCCCAAACCTCCTAGGTCTCAACCTTTTTGAACTTTTTCAGTACTAGATATTGAACCCAGGGGCTGTGCACTGGGCTCCATCCTCAACCCATTTTTAAGTATTTTGAGACAGGGCCACAAAGTTGCTAAGTGTCCCAAGGTGGGCGGGAACTTGCAATCTGCCTGCCTCAGCCTAGCAGGGTGCTGGGATTACAAGTGTGTGCCACCCATATGCCCAGCTAGGCCGTATGTCTTCTAAAGCGCTCTTCCTCTGCAATGAATGTAAGCATTGTATACTATAAGTATACACTAATAAAAATAAAAATTGAAAAGAAGCAGCCAGGAGGCCCCTGCCACACACAGCAAACTGGTCCCAGTCAAATCCAACACTGTAAACTCCTGCCATTCTCCAAAAGTTAGAGTAAAATGATATTAATGAGCATAAAACTAATAAAGACACTTGGAGTAAAGCCTTGTTTTCCATGATTTCCCCTCACCATATTGAACACATAATAGGGCTAAAAGTAATTTCTTGCAAACAAAAAAAGTTGTCTGAACACAGAAGATCTGGTTATCTTGGTTCTGGCATTTATTAACCATGTGATCTTGCTGGACGTTAAGCATTGGCTTTCACATCTGAGTGCAAAGCCACACAGGTACACAATCCCATGTTTTGACACTTACAGTTGTTTAAGATTGAATGCGACCGTGTATGAAAACATTCTAACTCAGTACATATTTTTGAGTGAACTAATAAGTGGTCGGAAAGAGGATATATTCTGTGTATGTTCAAAATAATTAAGATATGTGCCTATAAAAAGTAGGAAGCTTTGTTTAGCTTCAAAATTCCCTTGATAAAAACATCTCCATCTTGGACGTCCTCTAGGGAACCCAACCAAAGACAGGGTCCATGTGTCACGATTCTAATGTCCATGTGGGTACAGCATTCTTCATTCAGGGAGGCTGAACTGGACTCTACAGCCATGTAACCTAGCAGTGGGGATAGTTTGAGATGGGGGTGTAGTTAGTGGGGTTCCTCATCGCGCCTTGAGTGTACGTGCACATGCTAAGGTGGCTGGGACACCACTGGGGGCCTCACTCTAAGGAAGCGTGTTGAATGGGCAGTCTGGCACAGACCAAACGTCCTACACAGGACAGGACGGGATTATCACTTCCGGTGTGCTGGGGCCACTAGCGTCTGCAGGCTGTCAGGCAGGCACAGAGAATACGCCACCACCAGACTCAGGGCTGAGGTGCCCTGGCTCCAGATGCATCTCAGGATCCTCTTTCATGGCCCGGGGTCAGTGGTGGCTGGACAGAAAGAAGAGCTCATTGGACAGCTGAATACCAAGTCTCGGGGAAGGGGGTAAACTCGTTCTGACATTCCCGGGGGCAGATCAAAGGGGTTATTAGTGACCGTCAGTGAGGGTCTGCTCTTGGCCACATCTTTTCCAATTAGAGAAAATGAGGTCTGTGCTCTGTGGTGAACCAAAACAGAACCAGGGTCCCTAATGAGTCCCTTGAAAGGGTGGCAGTGAATCAGTTAAATTGGTCTAACCTTTCCAGAGGTTGTGATTTACTCAGTTACAGCAGGAGCTATAAAATTGTCATGCATTTGATCAGGAAATCTGCCCGGTTTGCATGTGAAAATGTTTACAACAACATCAAGGATAAGAGTGCAAACCAAAAATAACTAATATCTAATGTGAGGGCTTGACGGAGAAGCCGTGGAAACTTCACAAGATGAAGCTGAAGCCGTCATAAAAGAATATGCTATGAGAGAATGATTAATGACCAACCCATTTTTATGACATATCATTAAATTACAAAGGCAAGTTTTAAAATAGATTTGGGTTATAAACCGTCTAATCATACAGAAAGATGGTGGAATTTTACACACAATATTGAGTTGTCTGCATTCAAGAGTTGATTAGACTGGATGATTTTGGCTTTATGCCTTTATGCTTTTCTGTAAGGAAATGTGTCTATTAGATTTCAAAGGAATAAGCATCAGACTGCTATACTGTTTGTGCAAAATGCTTCCAGTTATCACCAGAGTGCTACAGAAGTCTTTGCCTAGAATAAAACGCTTGGGTGGGAGGGGATTCTTATCTGCTGGTCAAAAGCCAGCGTGAACTTTGTGGATCAAGAGTCTGTACTATTTCCCCCAAGTCACATAGCAAATCTGTAAACGAAGACAGACTGAAGACATTTAGGCCTTTAGGACAGCAGTGCCTGCTATGACTTAACGTTTCATCAGAGGGGGATTTTCTAATTAAAAATAGAACCAAGTAGAGATTCCTGTGGCTTTGTGATTTCACTGTCATTTAAAAATGTTCAGAGGATTCGCTGTCTTCTCTCACCCCGTACCTCCCCCTTCTCTCTATCCTCCCGCTGTTCCAAAAATGTCTTATGAGGTTTACCTTTCCTTCCACTTCTGTTTTCTTGTTCTTCTTGTAAAAAACATAAGCGACTGGCCCAAGGTCACCGGGCTGGTGAGAGCCAAGGTTTATGTCTCTCTCTTCCTCTTCTTTTCCTCCCCACTTCTTTCCGTTCCTCTCTTTCATTTTTATTGAGGTTTTGGTTTTGGGAGGTATCATATTGCTCACATACCAGAAACCCCGTGAGCACTAGGCCAGAGAGATTCGATTCAGGGATCGGTCACCCAGGGGTGGGAAGAGCTGAGCCTCCAAGGAGAGGCTGGCAGCAAGGAAGAGAGGAAGCCTGGGAATTAACAGCAGGAAGACACCACTGTCTCCAGGCCTAGGGGAGGGGCTGTCTCCCAGGAAACCGAAGTCTGGATCACCAGCCTTCTACCTGCGCCTGGGGTTCAATAAGGCGACCTGAAAGGGCGGCAGAGCTGCAGGGTGGAAGGAGCCTGGGTCTCCGCATCACTGTGAGGAATCATTCCCACCGTCAGCTGGGACTGATTGGGTGACAGAGAGGGGCCCACATGGAGCTGGCCTGGGTGTCTTCCTGCCTGTGTGACTGACTCTGTGCAAGTGGCTTCCTGCTGAGTCTCTTGGGGTGACAACGGAACCTGTGTTCCAGGGCTGCTAAGCCAAGTGTCAGGGACCAGATGCAAAGAGGATACTTAACAAGGGGTCACTGTTGCCATGATCAGTATGAATGAGAATTGCTCAAGGATGGAGAAGAGACTCATGGTCTCTGGTCAGCTCTTCTCACACCAGGTCCCCTGAGACTATCTCTCGATAGGAGAAATGCCTCACCAGAGTTGTGGAAGCTGGCAGTTCATTCCTGGGTTATTGCAGGAGCCCCCCAAATTTCCTACCTTCCCCATCTCATCTACACAGCCCTGCCAGACTCACCATCCCCATCATTCTTCAATGACAGTGTTTCCATGCCCCACCTCCTCCCACAGGCAAGCCGTATGTCCAACTTAAACGTCCCCATTGTGTTCTGTGAGTGTGTTAAACCTACCCACACATCAGTATCGCTAGGACACCTGCTAGACACCTCCATCCTTGGGCCCGACCCAGCTCTACCATTTGGGAGAGCCCAGGAATCTGCATTTTCACAAGCACCCGGGTGGTTCTGGGAGCCTTGAATATCTGCACATCCCTGCCTTAAGGCTGTCTAGACTTCAGGCTGTTTTAACCCTTCTAAAGTGACTGACCACCTGACTCCCAACACACATCCTACATCTGTGCCACAAAAGTCTGTGGCACCATGTGATTTTATAACCAAGCAACCCAAGACATTTATTGAGCCCTTGCTGTATAGCAGTCCCTGTGCTGAGCTCTGTGTGCAGATTTTCTCACTGTGTCCTGTCTGGGGGCGGGTAGGTACCTTCAGTCTCCTACCACCCAGGATTTCTAGAGGAGACACAAGAAAATGTGTCCAAAGTCCCACGGCTAGGAGCTGGAGGAGCCGAGATGCGCTTCCAATGCCGGTTCAGTCTTGGGGCTGATGTTTCCCGACCGCTTGTTGCGTGCTCAGCAACTCGGAACAAATGGTAACTCTTTGGAGCCTCAGTTCTTTCATCCTTAAAATGGGAACTGATTCGATGAACCAGGAGCGAGTCCTTCCTGGAGCCACTGTGTCAGAACCAGAAGGCGCAAGAATAGTAGCGACACCATCTGTCTGTTTGGCAGAGTGGCCATGAACTCATGCACCAAGGACACTTCACGTTTCAAAAGTTTTGATTGGTGCTGTGTGTTAGGATTCTTCCCTGATACCGTATTCCATTTGGAAAAAGCTTACTGGGACACGCAAGGTAAGGTCAGCGGAGTCAAGTCCTCCCAGTGGTACGTTACCGGTGTTTGTACGTAAAGGTTAGTCGGAACACAGCTATTTACACAATGTCTATGCTGACTCTCATGTACCATCAGCAGAGTTTAGTAGTTGTAATTGGCACTGCACAAAAATACTTCCTACCTGACCCCGTGCAGAGAGAGTTCACCGACCGCTGGTCTGTGTCACCAGCGTACAAGAAGAGAGTTATTTATGTTCTGTCTCCTTATTGCTGCATTTGGTTTCTAAATTTCTCCCATCCTTCTCAAATATGGTGGGCAATGATATTTCCATTCTTTGGGGTGGTTGTGGTGCGGCGTGAATTCTATGTGGATTAAATTTTCCCCAAGTGGGTATCAGAGGGTTGAAGAGCTTATGGTCGGGCGAAAGACCACGGATCACAGGTTAATTCCTATAAAATGAGAAATCTCTATGTAACAGATTCCTTGAATTCTCCGTGTTGCTCCGATTACATGATGAAAAACCCAGCCCTTTTCTTCTGTTACGTGTGGAGCTAAATTGATTTTCTCTAAGTGTATTATAAGGAAACAGATTTATTCCCTGGTGTCCTAACAACTGGAAATGTGAGGTAACCAGCATTTGGATGGACATGTACTTTAGCAGAGTGGTTAAAATTAGGTTTTAGAGTCAGACAGCTCCAATCGCAGCTTTTGCCTTAGCCACTTATTGGCTGGACGACCTTGGCCAAGTGATTTAACTCATCCAGTCCTTCCTTGCAGGTACACGAAGAGAAGATAAAAGCATTGACCTCAAAGGGCTATTACTAGAATTAAAGGGAATACCGAACATGACAGTTAGCCCAAAGCCCGAGGGTTGCTAAAAACTCAGAAGCATTTTCAGCTATTTGTAGAGATTTTCCTTTCACAGGCTGATTGTCCTTTAACCAAATTGCTCTGAACCAGAAATCTTTCAGATTTGAGAGGCTTTCCAGATTTGGGAATATCTGCACAGATATCAGTATCAGTAAGCATCCCTCTTGCAAAAAATTCCAGATCTGAAATGCTTCAAAATCAAAACGTTTGAGCATTATGTCAGTACTCAAAAATTTTTGAATTTGGGGTATTTCAGATTTCAGATCTTCACATGAGTGACGCCCAACCTGGATTCTTATCCTTCAAGCTCAAGTCATGTTTTCTAAGAAACTGCTGGGAGGGGGACCCTTGCTGTTGGTTGATAAACTCCCAAACAGCAAACAGATGCAGCCAGGTGGCCGAGAGCCTGGGCCTCTGTCCCTAAGCTACTGGCTGTGATGCCCACCAGCAGGCTCTGTGTTTGACTTTCTGGGCCTGGACCAGTCGGTGCGGGGCGAAGAGAAAACCTTCGTGACGTCTCAGTGACCCTGCCTCTCACCATGAGTCCCAGTGAGGGTACTGAAATCACTCAGATGAACACGACGTGAGCAGACAGGACCTAGACACATCTCCCCGTCCCTGGCTTCTCCCTGCTCATCCACAAGGACCCCCCCTCCTCTCCTGGGTCTCCAGACATTTGGAAATGGACCCTCCCTGCTGAGGCTCCAGCTGCCGTACCTCCTCGATGGCCACTGCCTTTTGATCCGGAAACATCTGCCTCCCATCCCTCAGGAGCCAGCTGCCAGCCCCCGAGTCAGCGAATCCGCGTGTCTGCGGCCTGAAATATTGATTCCCAGCCTAGGGAGAAGCACCCCTCTCT
>PVJX010029249.1:0-23095 GCA_004027295.1 Dolichotis patagonum
ATTCTTTCAGCACATCTCTGGTTGAATGATTCACAATTATCTCAGATTTAACACATTGAAAGCTTCAAGTCATTGTGTTCAACAAACCAGAATAAATATAAAAGCAAGTAATTTTCTAATGGTTCTTAATTAGAGAGCCAGAAAGGTTGTTGGTCCTCTTCCCTCTTATTTTTAAAAACTTTTTGGCCACCCGTGTTCTGTAATTACCTCATTTACAAAGCCTTATGTTTGGACTACTTCAAAAACCTTTTAATATGTTTCTATCATTTTATTTTTCCTTTTTCAATACATTCTATGAATCTTCATGAGAAAAGAAGAAACAGAATTTTCATCATCTAACTCTCTAGTCATCTACTTCCCTAGTGGTTCAAGGTCCTCCATGTTGTACAACCAACCTAATCCAACATTATATCCAGCTTTTCAACAGCTGCCTAAACTGGTAAACTGCTTCCTCTAAGAGCTTCCTGAAATTCTATACATGCTAATCCCAGACAAAAATCTTTAATCTATGTCCTTCTTTGTATATTCAAATCCTACTTAGTCATCAAGATCCAAACCAAATTCTGTCTTCCTCTTTTGACCCTTTTTGATTGAGTCAGAAAGTACTAACAAGTACCTCCTCCCATTTTCTAGACTATTATAAGACTTCTGTTGTACTATTTATCTTTCCTTGATTGTCTGTTGTCTTGTATTATTGTTGCTTTTTTGCTTTTTGTTGGGTATTCTCTTCTCTTCAATTATATTTTAAACTCCTGGAAAACTGAGACCATATGTTACATTTCTTTGTTGCTCCCCTTGGTGCCCTGCTCAGTGCTCAGTGTTTGCTTTCCAATTAGAAAGAAATGAATTAAAATAAAAATATGTTTCATAGTTATTATTTTTATTCTCATGAGAAATATTTTGAAGCAAAACAATTACTTTTTAAACTCAGAAAATAGTAAAAACATACTGAAAAATGTAAAGATAGGAACAATAGAAACCAGAAAGGTAAAGGTGGAAGACTTTGTAAATACCACTGAACTGACTTTTCAGTATGGCTGCTAATGTTTTTTCAGTTATCCTAAACACTTAAACCAGCCATATTAAAGTTAAAGAACAAAAATAATTCTAAAGGACAAATAGAAAAGTTTTTGAATTACCTATATGTACTGCTCTTCCATACCACTAACACGGATAATTGAAAGTCAGCTCTACTTGTTTTCAGATTTTTCAAATATTTATCAGTGATTCTCTATAGGCACAGTTTGGGACACATGGAGATCTATGAGAGTCTTTTCCAACCCGAAGCCATTTAACAGTGTCTCATTTTTCTTTGTAAAAAAACATGTTTGGATCCTGAGGCCCCTTGTAGGCTTTCTTGGTTCGACTTTGATGCTTACTTGTCCTTGTTGGCATAGAAAACCAACTTAGATATAAATATTACTTGGAATAGAGGTATAAATCAAGAAAGCAGTCATACATGCATCATTATAAATTTTCTTTCCCTTAGACCAAATAGTTTATTATTGAGTTGTAATTTTTCCTTCAGATTTCCAGAGCTATTTGATGGCAACTTTAATTCTTTTACAAAGCTACATTCTTTCCTCTTGCAATGCTCTTCTATTATTGAGTGCATATCTGTTGACTGTAATTCCAACCTCCTGGTACTCTATAGGGCCAGTTGTTGCTGGAGTGGTGGGCCTCACCATGCCCAGATACTGCTTGTTTGGAGACACTGTGAATACAGCTTCTCGGATGGAATCAACAGGGTTACGTGAGTACCTGAAGATGGATGAAATAGTATCATCTAAATATTGGGAAAGTGATTCCTCTTTAAAAGAGGAGAAATGAAGCAAAGTAGTTTATGTTTTAATGTTTTAAAAAAAATAAACAGTAATTTTAGAAGATTAAGATTTATCACATATTTTCCTGACCTCTTAGCTTCTGGCAAAACATGCATAGTGTCAAAGATACCATTTCTGGGCCAGGGATTTAATTTAGCGGCTTAAGCTCCTGCTTGGCAAGCATGAGGTTGTGAGTTCAATCCCTAGTACAAAAAAAAAAAAAACCCAAAACAAAACAAAGCATTTTTTCCCTTCTTCAAGAATAAAACCATATGAAAAGCTATGCCATTTATCTGTTGTTGGCAAGATACTATCTCCACCCTTTCTTGGTCATTTATGGCCACTATTGAGATAGTGACCTACAATGTGTCTTACCTAATTGTTGTTGAGCAAAGCAAGTTTTTATCCTATTATAGAAAACTCTAGTGAGCAACATTAAATTCTATATACAGTGTTATGAATTTTGTTTTCAAAAGAAAGAAGCCACTTAAGTCTCTAGCAGCTCTAGCTCTGGTAGCTACTAGGAAAGACAAGCTCTACCCGAACTTCAGCAACATATTCGAACTAGTCAGTGATGATAGGCTGTCCTGTATCACAGTGTGTGGTGCCCTTTCTGAGCTCACTGTCCATCACTCATGTGTAGAAATTGGTTTACACAGTGGATCCAGTCTTAGTCTCTCTCATGTAGCCATGAGTAAAGAGGCAGCACGGAACTTAGACGCTATCATCAGAATAAATTTTCTGACATTTTGGAAAGTCTTCAAACCCCATATATAAGGCATAGACCACGAAAATAGTCATTTAGAAATTGCTGTGCAAATATGACTTTGTGTATGACTGCTCTTGAAGTGCAACTGAGGCCAAAGTGAAATTGTCATGGAACCACAATGCAGATTTGGCACAGTACTCCAGGCTGATGTAAGCTTGTAGGAGGCTGAAGTCATATTGTGGTCCGCACCAAGGAAAACCATGTATTGCATATTGGAAATATAGAATCGGCAACAAAAATTGAATTTTGAGAATATACATGGAAGGAGGAAGGAAATAATGTCAATCACACACAACATGGATTTATTAAGTACTGGCTATGCAAGCAAGGCATTGTGAAGTATACAAACAGGCATATGTGTGAGATCTTTTCACTGCAGGAGCTTCTTAGTGAGCCTTTTCTAAAAGCTAATAAGTGTGAATCAAGTATGGCATTATTAACCTCCACAACTGGCTGGAGATCTCTAAAGTGGTAGCCTCTAATCTTACGTCGAGTATGAGTCTAGGACATGTAATACATCTTTTAACAAAAAAAAATCAATTTCATCAGTAACTCTTTTGTGTCCAGTTGAATCTACTAAGCTTTTGGAATGGAAGTGACTAGTGGCCTAACCCTGCAGTGATTCTCCTCATGAAATAGTTAAATAGTGGTTAGAATCAGCAATCTCTTTTCACACAAGCCACATCACTCTACTGAAAAGCTACCTGAAGATAATAGAGAACTGGCACGCATTGATTGACAAGAGATAGAGTGGAGGTTCATGTGGCTTTTAGGAATAAGAAAACATTTTTGAGTTTTGGGTGACCCTTAGTTAATAAGGAAGACTCAAACAACAGCACAGTACTGAGCTATTCAGACAAGAAACCTATAGACATGATAAAATTGTGGTAAAAATTTACTTCAGCCTGGAAGTGTTGATGTATACACATAATCCAAGCACACTGGGTGGCTGGAGCAGGTAAGTACCAACCCAGCCTGGCAATTTAGCAATACATAGTAAGAACCTGAAAAAAAAAAGAGCTGTATTGCTATATTTTTAGCTCAGAGTCAAGGATCTGGGTTCAATCTCCAGTGTTTCAAAACAAAACAAAACAAATTTTTCAGATTTCAACTATACCTTCCTACACAGATTGTAATCTGCTTCTAAAAGAATGTTTTTCTTTCAAGTATGTGTGAGACAAACCTTATACATTTATTTAAGACTTAACCTGAACAAAGTGTCACTTCACAGAGTGACAGTTTTTAGAAAGATCAAGTATCTTGTCTCAGTTAACAAATAATTATTTTTCATCACAGAATTACACATAGGTTCTAAACAAATGTTGAAGTCATAGTTCCCCATGTAAAGCACTTACCCTATGTTGGTTGGAAAGGAATACATGCTTCTGTGTACACAGCTAGAGGAACTCACCCAAAGGACAACTATGAATGTCAAGTCTTCACAAAATGTCTGTGAAAACAGAGGTCTTGGGACTTTTCACATTACTATTTTATTTTACGTATAGCACTATTGTGTGATACTTTTAAGGGTGCATATGGAAAGGACAAACTTTTGGCACTTAAATATGATTATATGAATCTTGGGAACTCAGCTTCTGAAGCCAGAATTCTGATGGAGGAGGTCATATTTTAGCTGAGAGCATAGTGGTAGTTGCTAGTTTATCCATCTCAACCTTCAAGTTATATTAACACTTTTCTATTGTATGGCCTCTTATCTAAGATAGTGTCTGGTGGGCTGATAGGTGCGAAAACTAATGCCTTATTTGGGCCTGGTCAGAAGGCCATGACTCCCCCTTCTCTTCCTGTGAAACCTTAATTACACTCACTTTGTTTCAGGATTTAGTTTAAGGTATAGTAAACTTTGAATTTGGGACATTGTTAATTCCTCCATGATTTAACAATGATAAAGGAATTAAAGTTATGTCTTTCCTTGTTTTACAGCTTACCGCATTCATGTCAGTCTTAGCACTGTTACAATTCTTCGAACTCTGAGTGAAGGCTACGAAATAGAACTTCGAGGAAGAACAGAACTCAAGGTATATCCTTTTGTTTTTGGAACTAAGTCACTGGACACATCTCCTAGAGATGTCTGCAGACTCCTAGAGATGTTCTGCATGGTCTGCATAAAGAATTTACCTGGCAGTCTCAGAGTCAGAGCTATAATTTAGACAGACTCTTCTGTTTCTTTGGACTTTCTGAAAGATTGACCTTTTCTGCTTCAGTTTTTTTTCTTTAAAATATGGCTTAAATCGGAGGATCATTGAGGCACCTTACACTTTCTTCAGAGTATAAGTTGTATCTTTTTTTCTTAAAGAACTGCCTGTAATTTGACTTTACAGTGAGCTGAGATATTATTTTTGTTATCTAACTCTAGTTGTACTGCTCGTTGGCAGTGCTGGACATTGTTTAATAAGCTACAGCATTGTTAAGTTTGTGTTTCTATTTGCCTGTTCAGTGGTCACTCTTTCTGACTTATTCCCATCACTGGTCTGCTGTTTACAGAGCTTTATGTCTTTCTCCAATGTTAAGGAGGGAGAAAGTCAGATTACACAAAAATCAAACAGGGTTTCACTATGCAGTTCAGAATGGCCTGAACTCCCTTTGTATCTCAGGCTGGTGTCAAACTCACAGAGATCCTCTTACCTCAGCCTCCAGAGCACTGGGATTACAGTTGTGTGCCGCCATACCCAGACCCTTAAAACTAAACATTTTGTAGCACATTTTCTCTCTGCTGAGGATATTACTTGACCTGGAGTTAAGGATTAGAATAATTTTCCTTTTCCTTTTTTCCCCTGCTATTTGCACTAGAATGTCCTCATTTTCTCCTGCATGATTTCAGGACACTGGCTGAAGTGTCCTGAAATCCGATGATTTAACTTCTAGTTGTAAGAAACCCTGAGGATTTGATAATATAATTTCTTCATTTTTATATGAAGAATCAAGGCCCAGAGAAGTGAAGCAATTTGAATAGAGTTGCATAGTCAGTTGATAGCAGAATCAGACCAAAATTCAGGAAGCTTAAGTTGCTTCCATGATACCATACTAGATGAAGGCAGTTTTCTTAGTGATTATTCTTGGATAAAACCAAAGCAGGGCACTGGCTGATATGAAGTTTGTTTCTGTCTTTGAGATGATTTTTATGAATGGTGGCAATATACATGTATCTAGATTTCTTTAGCTAAAATTTAGAAGGCCTGGTGCTGGTTGATCATTTCCTTTTTTGAGTATTCTTAATTTTTTTTCTTCCAATAGTTCTTTAGTATCCTCCAGAAGGTGGAGTGAGTCAGTTACATGGGAACAGAGCTCTTCTCCCATCTCCACAAAGAAAGTCCCACATTGAGATGATGGTTTAGAGATATTATTTTGGCAATAAATCAGATTACCCAAGGCATTTGTGATCCTTCCATACATTTTTGTTTTTCTCAGCAAAAGGGAAGAAAGACAGCTGGATTTCCCTGAAGCACTTTCATTTAACAGCTGAAGAAGTGCTACTTTTGAAGCAGGAAATAAAATACATAAATTCTCATCAGAAGCACTTGCATCTTTGGGAATTTCAAATACAATATTAGAACTAACTTCAATAGGGCTGTTTGCATCTTCATGTTTTCTTCTACTCCAGAAAATCTGAAGACATTCAACAAGTTGGAGAGAAAGACTTCTCATAATGTGATTTTGAGTCTTGGTTATTAGGACATCAAGGGCCTCAGAGGGAAGAGAGAGTGAGAGGAAGACAGAGTGAAGAAGAGAGCAGGGCATCAGAAGAAAGGACAATGAGAAAAAGAAGAGGAAAGGAAGACTCAAAGAAAAGAAAGGAGAGATATTTCTGTTTCTCTAATTTTCACCTACCCATCAGAGGCAGGAATCCCAAATTCCATAGTAGGGTTTCAGGTCCAGAGGATTTTAGTCTACTGGGGACATAAGGTATATCTACAATAAGATCATGTTACTAGCACATTTCAAATATTCTGATATAATATTTCCACTCTTCATCTGTTCTATACTGCTTAAAGCAAGAATTATCCCAATATATGGGGCAGAAAGAAACACACACCTTGTATGATTTCAAAGTTGATAACCAGAAATATTTTTCTTTCTAGCTGGCTGCTACTTGCGATTACCTCTTAAAGCCTCTTTTCATGAGCTCAATCTTTGGATCCAGTAGCAAACCTCTTACACCACCTCATCTTCTTCATGGGAGTACTGACACTTTATAACTTGCTTTTGTTAGCAGAATCAAACGTGTGGATTGGATTGTGTGAGAGAAGAAAGTATAGGATACCCATAGCAACTGGATGAGTAGAGAACATAACGAGACTGATGTAGGTGAAATAGTCTGGGGAAACAATCAGTTAGAGATGAGAAGGTTGGCCTTGCTGGGAAGTTGTCCTACTGCACATGTCAACTTCCTCTGGTACTGTATTGGCAATAAATTGTCAATGGCTAATGGGCCAATTCTGATTTATAAATATCTCTCTTCTGATGGACTAGTGATAAGTCACTTTATTACTTCTTCTCTTACCTCAGTTCTAGTTCAGGCACTGTTGTCTGGCAAATTTGGAATTCCTTGCTGTGATTTTTATATATATATCTCTAGGATAAACAGTTATACTTTCTAAGGACTTTTAGATAGATTTGTATTCTGGAAATATTTCCCAAACTGTTCTCAATCAGTTTATGTTGTTCTTGATAGAAGTGGACACTTCTTAACTTTGTCTCTGAATTCTGGAGTTAAACAGTATTCGGCTCTCAGATTCATAAGCATTAGTACTGTTTTATGATATTTTTTCCTCTCAATCTATTTCACCTTTACCCTCAATCCTACCCTCACTGGTTGAGCTAAGAAATACAGAGATTATATTAACAGAATCATGAAAACTTGGTCTCTAATTCTTTGCTCATCAGCGGCTCAGCATGTGACACTGGACAAATAACTTCACTGTCTCTGAGTTTCTGTTTGTCTACCATAAGGTCTCTTCTGATTTGTGATTATTAGGAAGCTCATTAAAATCTCCAAAAGTTCTTCTTGGCACCTCGATGTGACCTTGACTCTAGTGTGTTGGAAAAGCTATGTGGTGAAAAGGGAAAACATTTAAAGTTAGGAGTCTAGTGTATTTAGGTTCAGGTCCCAGCTATTCTTGTTTGTGCAGATCACTTAATATCTATGAAACTCAATGTTTCCATTTGAAGAATTAGATTAATAATGAAACTGCATTCCAGAATTTTGTGAGAATTGTATAAGATAGGAGATGCCCAAGTTTCTTAAAAGTGTTATACACGTCACGTGTGGTGATTCACCCCTGTTATTCTAGCACTCTGGGAGGCTGGGACAGGAGAATCACAAGTTTGAATGTGGGAACTTAGTAACTTAGTGAGATTCTTCTCAAGATACAAAACAAGGAGGTTGAGTATGTATGTAGCTCAATGGCAAGGCCCATGGTTCAATTCTATGTGCCATCAAAAAATAATTTCATATCAGATCAAGATAATATTATTTGGGGGATCTCTGGGATGGCCCAGAAATTCATATTGGATCAAGAAGTTTGCCTGATGCTTTGTTGTTGCCATACTCATTTCCTTATCTTCAGCAGAATTATGGAGGTAAGGAGAGTAAACAAAGAGCTAAAATTCTTCTGGATCATATCTACAGTCGCAAAATGCCTTTGGAGCTACTCTGAATACTCTTTTTGATTTGGAAGCTTGTCTGAACCTATAAAAATCCCACCATTTTTTTGCAACCATGTGTTTTGGCATCCTAATGTGTCCTAGGCCCCACACAAATGTCTGGATAATCCTGATATCTGCAAAGTTCTCTTGGCAACTGGAGCACTGTCCTGGTAGCCTGCGGATCTCAAGAGAAACATTCGAATATGCCTGGGAGTGGGGTTCTCACTTTTGAGGTTTAACCATATGTTTTCACAAAATGAGGTCCAATGAACCTGAAGTATTACAAATGCTCAAGGTTTGAGAACTCCAATTAATGAAGCTATCTGATTATTTACTGAACAATTATCTGTAAAAGACAGTTTAGTAGGTACTGTGAAGAAAAGAAAGAGCTCTGAAGGCAGAGAGTTGGCTTACTGTGTTTAACACTCAAGAGATGGTCTGATTGTTTTGTTTAGCTTTACTGTGAGCCCATCTCTATATTACTAGCACTAGTAAAGGAAGGGTAAAATAAATGCAAGAATTAGTGATGGAGTGTATTCTCAAATTTCTCAATTCTTCTGAAAACAGAGTAGCCCCAAGTAGTCCAATTGTTTGAGTTTTAAGGTTGTCAGTTAATGGAAGTTGGGCTATACTGACATGCTTTTCCTACTTGTCTTTTGGGGGACTTGTTTAGAGTTTTGAACCAAATATTTGAAAAATGCTTTAAGATTCCCCAAATAAATGTGTCATAATTAGTAATATGATAGTTATTATTATTATAGGATGCATACATATGATGTAAAATAGACAAGAGTAAATTCAGTATTTATTTGGAGCAAATTTAATTGTAATTTCTGGATTAAACAATTTAGAATGGCTCTAAATAAGAGCTGTTGAAAATGAGAATCTGAAAATGAATATTTCAGATTAATGAGTTGGTAGTAACTTTTCTCAGCCTTAGTGCATTTTTTGATTGTAGATTAGAGGAAATGGGAAGACAGTCAAAAGAGATTTGAAATGGAAGGAAAAGCATATTGAGAAGTTTTCCTGGAAAGAAAGGAGGGCAGACAGAGTAAAAAAACATGTCCCCTCTAATAATACCACTTATGCCATGGGATAACTAGAATGGGTTTACATTTCCTTTCTCTTCTCACACCTATGATTCTTGACAACCAACTAACTAGGATATAGATGGAATTCTCCTTGGGGGTCTTGTCTTACCTATAATAATTCTAAGAGGAAGAAAAGAGTGCTGCAGAAATGCAGATTTCTCAAAACAACCAGGATGTCTTGGGCTTAAAAACAAAGTTACAGAAAAGTATTGGATGGTAGTGTGTGGAGAGAGGTAGAGTCTAGATATGTGTACTCTAACTAGACAATTACTTGCCTACTGTCAAAGGGCCAGGACAAAAATGGCACAAGTGTTTAAGTATCCAGATGTTTAGTTGCTATAAAGCCAAATAACTGTGCATTCCTAAAGATAAAATCGTGTGGCAGTGGGTAAACCAAACATCTGGATGACAGTTTAATATGGTAATTGCTTTTCATCTGTCTTCTCTGGCATTCTGTAGAGCTCGCCTCAGCTTCAGGTACATTTGGTGAAGAAACTATATGGAAAGGAATATTCCAAGGAATAGTGAAAGCAGAAAACTCTATGCAATTTCTAAACCATACTGAATGCACATATGTTATTAACCAGAGGCAACTCTAGAAAGATTGGTTATGCTGTGGTTAAAATTTCCTGTATCTTCCATAATAGGGCCGAGGCACAGAAGAGACCTTCTGGCTGGTTGGAAAAAAGGGCTTCACAAAGCCCCTTCCTGTGCCCCCACCAGTGGGAAAAGATGGGTAAGTGGAATTCACAATTAATCATTCTTCCTATGCCATGCTCTTCCACACTCTCTTCACTAGCTCTATTGGTGTTTCCCTGCCCTGTAGGCAACTGGGCCATGGGCTGCAACCAGAAGAGATAGCAGCATTCCAAAGAAGAAAAGCAGAAAGGCAGTTGGTGAGAAACAAGCAATAAGGTAATGGCTAACAGGAAAACATCACAGGAGCTTGCCAAATTTTCAAAGCTGGGCTTTGCATGTGCGCCAGTCCCAGCCTTCACTCTGTTGGCAGAATGTGACAGGGCTGGTAAATTTCCAAGCTCCACTGAGTTGGACAAAAACCTTGTGGGGAGGTCTGTTACAGCAAGAGCAAGGAAGTTACCTTCCTTGACCAGAGAGAGACTCTTGCCTTCTATACCGGTAACACATTTGAACACTAACAAGACTGGCCTTGTTATTCAGTTATCAGGCAGGTGCACGTGTCCCTTTCATTGCTTAGCACCTAGTCCACTTGGTGAGCCACCTCAGAGCTTTAGAAACTTACATCTGTATAGAAAACACAGCAATATTGCTACTATCTCTTTTTCTTCCTTCTCCTGGGATCTCTTGGCAAGATCATCTTGGTCGGGATGCTCATGTCATTTCTTCTGGAGGCACTTCCTGATCCCTTCCAAGGCTGTGTTTGCCAACCAAAATAAAGACTGGCAGTTATCTGACTGCCTGTCTTGGATTCAAGAGGATTTTCTCCATTCCTCCTCCCTTACTAACATGGATGATTCTGAAGCAGTAACACTAATTTAATTATCGAATAATCTCACCAAGTATTTATCTCTGAGGTGTTTATTGCTTTTTGGACCCATTTAGTATATCTTATTTTCTTTACCTTGATTTCTTCCATCCAAGCACTAACCAGGCCTGACCCTGCTTAGCTTCCGAGATCAGACGAGATTGGGAATGTTCAGGGTGGGATGACCGTAGGCAAACCTTGATTTCTTACTCGCTGTTTTTTGGGAAACTTTGACCCCGAACACCAATGCTTCCTCCACATATCCTTGGAAATCACAAGATTCTAAAATAAGTGTTAAGGCTTCCCCAAACATCCCTGATACTTTGTTCTATAGCTTGTTCCAGAATAACCACAAATCTAGCATCAAATCTAGCAAAGGCATCCACACATTTCTTATTCTTCCTCTAGCCTCTGTGGACTTTGTCAACTTTCCATGATTATTTTTCTCTTAAGAAAACTCCACTGCATCTTCAAGTTTTTCAACAATCACAGGTATCTTGTGCTAATCACAAGCATTTCTGTTTCAGAAAGTCTTCTGTATTGAGCAAACAGCTCATCTGCAGTCTTCTACATCATCTTCTTTCTTGATGGGTCTGGCATCTGACTTTGTTCTTTCCTGCTCACTCTAACAAGCAGCTGGGACACACAGTGATTTAGTTCCTAGAAACTTTCTTTCCAATGGGTAAGGAAACACAGAGACACCCTCAGTCACAGATACAGCCTCTCTCCCTCTCTCTCTGTCTCTCTCTGTCTTTCTCTCTTTCTGCAGGAAAGTATTTGAAAGCTCTTAAGATATTTCTCTTTAGCAGAGTGGTTTAAACACTGGAGGCAGTGTATAACAATCTATCCATTCTTAAAAATATGTTGGACTTTACAGCAGAAGATATTGCAGCTGATTCACCAACACTATGTGCTTGGTAGTGTTTTCCTGGCATGCGCATGTAGTTTAGGCCACTTACAAATTTATCAGCTTCTGCAGAGAATGCTAATAGGAAACACTGAAACCATTGACCTAAGAGGAAAGTCAGTCTTTGATTCTGGCCTTTTTAATACTTGTGCTTTAAATTAGCACCCAATTTGCCACAATGGCTTTGGTGGTCACTATAAATCACAAAAATTTCCAAGAAGGACAGAAAGGACACACTTGACAAGTTTTGGAAAGCTTAACCTAACCCCTAGAGCTCTCAGACACCTCACTTAGCTCTCTTTAAATGTACTCTATTCATGTTAGCCAGCACCAACTGGTATTCTAGCTTTCTAATTTCTGTGAATTTTACAGGTTTTTTTTTAACCAAGATACGTCCAACTTATGTTTCCATATATCCACCATTTCTCAAGCATATATTTCACTTCATCTGGTTACTTTTCCTAAATTTCACAAATGGATTAATTTGAGGCCAATAAATAATCTCTTTTAATAATAGATATTCCTTTGGGGGAATAAGAAGTGTCTAAACACTCATATCACAATGAGGGTAAACTAAACTAGCTGGTTAGGAAAGCATGTCAGTTTCATTTTGGTCGAGAAAAGTAGAAATGTGGTAGTACTTTTGAAGAATGCAGAGTCACAGTGGCAGATCTGAGAGAACATATGAGCAAATGAACCCTAGAAATTAGAGAAGGGCCCAAATAAATATTATGATGGCAAAGTCAATTTAGATTCAACCTCTTTTAAACATGTTCTTTAAGTGTCTTTGAACTGACTGAATAAGAAGAAAGCACATTTGTCCTTCTCCTCTCAGGACCCAAGACCCTCCCCAGAAGTGTAATATAATTCTGCTCCATAGGAGTTAAATCAGCCTTTGTAGAATAACTAGAAATGTGACTACCACATCTAAAGTACAATTTCTCTGGAAAGAAGGCATTTCACGTTTTAGATTATTGACTTACACATTTTTAAGACATGTCTCATTAGTAAGTTGAGGACCACCACATATTTTCTTTTTTGTTCAACTAGTAAAACTTATAAATACAACACCTAATTATGCAAATCTGACAGATGTAATGATGTTTATTTGTTCAATAATCAAAGAAAGTTTCACAATTTGGAAGTTGTTCCAAAGTGGTGGTAGGGAGGCTTATAATCATTCATATTGAAATTCTATGGGAGGCCTGGGACAGAGAAGATATGCTTACTATTTTGTCTTTCTTCCACCCAGACTGAAGGGCTCCAGCATTTGAACCTCTTCCTTGCAAGACAATGGAGAGACTCACTCCAGTTCAACGCATTGTTCTTCATGGGCAAGAAACTAATGAATAGCCATGCTTTGAAGATGAGCAAACTCCAGGAATGTGCAAGGCAAACTCTAGTATAAGGAGGCTTTTTGAAGTAACTGGTCATAAGGGTTTCTCTTTACCCAGCTGTCGTGGGAAAGCTCATTTGAATGTAAACTGTAATGGATTTGAACCCTAAAGAATGATAGTGAGCCACTTCCAATTGTAGTCATTCCAAAGTAACAGGGTTACCTTGAACTATACTAAGAAAGTTTCTGTTTTCACAGAAAAAAGCAGAAGCACTTTGTTTTATTTTGTTTCATTTCATTTATTTCAATTCATTCAAGTACATATAGCCAGTATTTGGTGAGCATACTAAGAAAGTTTCTGTTTCACAGAAAAAAGCAGAAGCACTTTGTTTTCTTTTTGTTTCATTTCATTTATTTCAATTCATTCAAGTACATATGGGCAGTATTTGGTGAGCATAATTTATATCTTAGATATTAAGTGATTAGTGCCAGAAAAAATCTACCATCAAACTTACCTTTGAATACAAGTCTGCTGACCTCAGTTGGCTAGAAGGCATAGGGAATGGCAGGAAGAAAAAAAGCTGGCTAAATATGCAGCATGGGTGACTGAAGACTAAAAATAACTTTCATTGTTTTATTATTGTCTATTGCTTAAAATCTTTCCAAAACTGTCCTGGTCTCTTTTGCCATCTAATTGAAGAGAACTTAGGCAACATAATTGTTAGATGACTACCTCATTGGACTTTTGGAGTCGTATTCTGAACAAGATGGGGTAAATGTAGGAGAAATTGTCTGGGTAAATGATATAAAAGTCATAGATGCAACTGGAGTATTCTCTTCATACTTTGAATTTTTCCTCTTTTCTCTTATGCACTCTGTCTTTCAACCCAATTAACCCTTCCCCTAAAACAAATCCCTTTCAATATTAGCTTTTCCTTTGTTTTAGTTTTCTAGATTTCACTTTCAAGGGGATATTGGCTTTAACTTGCCATAGTCACATGGACCAAAGCCATAAAACTTAACTCATAAGCATATTTAAAATAGTTATTAAGCAATATTTTCTTCTTTTTTATTATAAAAATAATCTCTTTATTTAAACAGCTGAACCTAAATTCACCATCCACTAAAGCATTTAATTTTTTCAGAACAACCTTTCTAAAGAAAAAATTGCCTAAAGTACAATTTATTACCTTTCTCACCATTATTTAATTTTTTCATTATTTACTGTATCTGAATCTGAGCTTAGAAACAAAAGCTCTCCCAGGCAGTTTCTCTCAACCTTGAGTACCCTTATATTACTATCTCTTAACTACTCCTCAGACACAAGTGGTCTATTTATTATGCCAAAGCTATTCAAGAGGATCCATAAAAGCTGTGGTTGCCTTTCAACTTTCATGATCTGAGTTTATAATTCCTTTTTAATATCCAACAGAGAAACTGGGAAATCATGGTTGTGTACACCTATAATCCCAGCTATTCACGAAGTTAAAGTAGGAGGACCCTGAGTTCCACACCAGCCTAGCAGCCTGGGCAATTTAAAGAGACTTTGTACAAAAAGAAATGAAGAAAAAAAGAAAGAAAGAAGGAAGGAAGGAAGGAAGGAAAGAAAGAAAGAGAAGAGAAGAAAAGAAAAGAAAAGAAAAGAAAAGAAAAGAAAAGAAAAGAAATAATACTCTGTAAATTCACTAAAAAACTTAGCTTTTAAGATGTAATTTGTATATCCTGTGCCATTGGGGTTTTGTTCGTGAAATCTTTGCTTGCTCCTATATCTTCAAGAGTTCTACTTATTCTCTCTTCCAGAAGTTTTAACATTCTGTTTTAATAGTAGGATCTTTTATCCATTTCTATTTTAGTTTGGTGCATGATATAAGCATGGGTCTAGTTTTAGTCTTCAGCATGTGGAAAGCCAGTTTTTCCAGCACCATTTATTAAGAGACTAGCTTTCTTCCAGTAAACCTTTTTATCTCCTTTGTCAAAGATAAGGTGTCTGAATATGTTTGAAGATGATTTTGCATCTTCTAATCTGTTACATTGATCCTTGGGCCTTTTTGGTCAGTACCATGCTGTTTTTATCACAGTAGCTTTGTAGTATAACTTCATGTCTGATGGCCCCTGCCTTGCATTTGTTGTCAAGAATTGTCTTTTCCATTCTAGGTCTCTTCTGGATCCAAATGAATTTTAGGAAAGTTTTCTCTAGTTCTATGAGGTATGCTAATTGTGAGGTATGTTCATTTGATTGAGATTGCATTAAATCTTAATAACAATTTTTGAAATATGGCTATTTGCACAATGTTGGTTTTTTTTTTACCCAAAACCAGGGGATATATTTCCATTTCCAGTATTCTCTTGGTTCTCTTTTTTTCAGAGTAGTGAATTTTTCAATGTGGAGATCTTTTACTTGCTTTGCTAGATTGATTCCTAAGCATTTCATTTTTTTCAGTTTTATTATGAAAGCCATGGTTTACCTAATTTTTCACTGAGTGAATTTGTTATTGTGTACAGGAATGCTATTGATTTTTGAATGTTGATTTTACATCCAGCTACATGACTGAATTTGGTTATTAAATCTAGGTCTTTTAGTGGAGTCTTTAGGATCATCTATGTAAAATATCATGTCATATACAAATAATGATAATTTAACTTCTTCCTTTCCTATCTTTATTCCTTTTATTTCTTTTTCTTGTCTAATTGCTTTATCTAAGGTTTCAGGAACTATACTGAATAGAAGGGCTGACAGTGGTGTTCTTGTCTTGTTTCTCACTTTAGAGAGAAAGCTTTCAGTTTTTGACCATGAGTATGATGTTGGCTAATGATTTGTCATAGATGGCTTTTTATCAGATTGTGATAAAGACCACCTATTCCTATTTTCTGTAGAGCTTTTAAAAATCATGAATGAGTGTTGAATTTTGTCAAACACTTTTTCGTCATCTATTGAGATGATCATATGGTTTTCATCCTTGGCTCTATTAATATGGTATATTACATGTATTGATTTGGGTATGTTTAACCATTCCTGCATCCTTGTGATAAAACTTACTTAGTCTTGATGAATAATCTTCTGATATTACATGTATTGATTTGGGTATGTTCAACCATTCCTGCATCCTTGGGATAAAACTTACTTAGTCATGATGAATAATTTTCTGATATTACATGTATTGATTTGGGTATGTTCAACCATTCCTGCATCCTTGGGATAAAACTTACTTAGTCATAATGAATAACCTTCTGATGATTTGCTGCATTCTGTGTGCCATTAGCTTATTGAGGACTTTTGCATCTATGCTTATTAGAGAGATTGGCCTGTGGTTCTTTTTTTTTTTTTTTTTTTTCGGTTGTGACTTTCTCTAGTTTTGGTATTAGTGTAATTCTTACTTCCAGGAGTGACTTTTGGGGTACTTCTTCCTTTCAATTTCATTAAAAAGTTTGATAAGTAACAGCATTAAGTATTCTCTAAAATTCTTATTAGATTCAGCAGTGCATCGGTTAGGATCTGGGCTTTTCTTCATTGGTAAGTTTTAATTACATTTTAAATTTTAATTAGGTTAAAATTAAGTTATTTAGAATTTAGACTAATTAGGTTAGACTAACCTATTAGTCTAGAATTTAGACTAATATTAGGTTATTTAGAATTTTTATATTTTCTTAACTCAATTTTGGCAGTTCATATATATCTAGGAATCTGTCCATTTCTTTTCTGTTTTCCTTCTTATTAGAGTACAGGTTCTCGAAGTAGGTATTAATGGTCTTCTCGATTCCCACATGGTCTGCTGTTCATCCTTTTCATTCCTAATTGCATGAATTTGAGTCTTTTCTGTTTTTTATCTTGTATTATTAAGAAGAATTTTCACAGCAAGAACTTACCAACAGAATGAAAGGGTATCCCATAGAGTGGGAAAAAAATTCTTAGTCAGTTGTTCTGCAGACCAAGAATTAATATGTAGAACATGTAAACAATTGAAAAAAAAATGAGACACACAAATTTAAAAAAAACACAATAAAAAACAGGCATTTAAAATAAACACTTGTCAGATGAGGTGAAAACAGAAAATAAATGTGTGAAAAGAAGTTCCATATCACTGATCATTGGAGAGATGCAAATTAAAATAATGCTGAGATTCTGTCTTACTCTATGAAGAATGGCTATTATCAAAAAGTCAACCAATAACAAGTGCTAGTGGGACTATGGGGAAAAGGGAACCCTTCTTCACTGTTGGTGGGAGTATAGACTGGTACAATCACTATGAAATTCAATGTGGTGTTTCCTCAAAGCACTAGGACTAGAGGTCCCATTTGACCCAGCTATTCCCCTTTTTGATATCATTCCAAAAGAATTAAAAGCATCATAACAGAGTGATACATGCATGCTCATGTTTATATCAGCACAATCTGTAAAAGATAAATCCTGGAAACAACCCAAATGTCCATCAACTGATGAGTGGATAAAATTAAAAAAAATAAAATAAAATGGAGTACCAAACAACCATAAAGAAGAATAAACTTGAGACATTTTAGCTAAATGGTTGGACCTTGACACCATACTCTTAAGTGAGATAAATTGGACAGAAATGTGTAATTATCACTTTATGTCTCTGGTGTGAGAGACTGAAAATGTAAATAAGAAACAAAATTTATAATAGATATTTTTAAATAGGCAGAAAGTGTTGAAAAGGAAAGTGGAACCAGGGGGTTGGAGGAGGGAAGGAAGACAAAAGGAAAAAAAACCCTGAAAAACAAAAGGTTGAAATGAAAACAAAGCTGTATAAATATGAAAAGAAAGTAGGCTTGAAGGGAGAGAATGGAGTAGGAAAAAAAAGGAACTAAGATATATCATGTACAGGTACAAGTTCCATATAATTAATGTTATCTTTATGTATATCTAAATTGTATCAATAAACTTAATATTAACAAAAGACCTAAGTTCTGGAGAACTATCTTAGTTCTGGAGAACTAAGATATATCATGTACAGGTACAAGTTCCCTATAATGAATGTTATCTTTATGTATATCTAAATTGTATCAATATATTTAATATTAACAAAAGATCTAACTTCTGGAGAGATACACAGCCCTAATGAAGTTTGAAAGAAGCAGGGCCCTTACATTCCCTAAAGAAGGCAGCATTTTCCTCTAATGTGAATATGGAGAGGTCATTTGTCTATGAGGGAGGGTAATTGTGTGTACAGACACAAGGCTCCATGGATCAGGTTTCTCCAAGATCGTCCAGTTCTTATATCTAGGAGTTATAGCCTCAGGTTTGGACCTGCAAAGAAACACTTCCTACCTAAAATCATTTATTGAGTAATGAGAACCAATGAGAGTTATCTCTAGGTGTGTAGCTAAATTTATTCCCTATTATTCTTCTTGGTGTTGCACTAGTCCAGACCTTATCATGTCTAGTCCACATGTCTTATTCATGATCACATCTTCTTTGCATGACTTTATCATAAGCCCCTATGTAAAACCAGTCTATCCGTTCTTGGTTTCTTTTTCATTAATGCCTTCTTTATTGACCAAAACTAAATGTTCTTCAGTTTTCTGTGATGTTTTAATAACTTGAACAGAAGACTCATTTTTTAAATTAGTGAGGTGTAGACTGATTCTTACATACAATTATCAGTCTGATGCTGCTAGCACAATGATTTGAGCTGTCCTTATAGCTGTTTGTGGCTTATGTCTCTTGCATATATCAAAATTTTTAGAAAATATTTTAAGTAGAGTTTTCAAACAAGATTTAGTTTCATCATGTCTTTCATGTTTTCTTGTGATTTGCCTCTTTCAAAGGGAATTATTGGAAAAAAAAGATGCAAATACTAATGAACTGCAAGTTGGATTCTGCTTATTTGAGATTTTGCTATAATTTGCAAACATGATTTTAATAAAATTGACATCTGAAAGAAATTGTCCTTTATATTTTTCCCTTCAGATTTCAATAGCAATACGTGTTTGTTATAAAAAGTTTAGAAGGCACAAAAAGGCACAAATGAAGTCAGAATTACTCAAATTTCCTTTAGATCCTTTATTTTATTCTATCCTTATTTTTTGGGTTTACTTTAAATATTATTTTGTATTATATCATGTAACTAGTCAAAGAATATCTTATGTCAGCTGATTCTCAAATTAATCCATTTTGCTTTTGTTTTATTGTTTGCAGTACTGCTTACATTTTTGGTAGAGATTGAATCTGTTTAGACTGTGATCATCTTCCACTGACCCACTTGTTCTTTATTTCATGTGACATAGTAAAGCAGAAGGACTTAGAGATGTTTACTTACCTTTAAGCAGAGGATCAAAACTTAGTATACTACATAAAATTACTGTTTCAAGGACCAAGGACTCATGTTTTACCTACCTTGTCATAATATTATCAGTATCAGTAACTTTATTATCAAGCTACTTCTCTTATCATATTATTTTCCTTAGTCCAAATAGAATCAACTTGCAAAGAATGGAAGGTAATAAATGCCAAATAGTAAGATGTCATGCATTATATGTCACAACTATGTGATATCAAACAATTGAATTTAATTTAAACATTCAGTTAAATCAAATAAGCATAAATTACCCCAAAGCCCACAATAATTTGACCATTTCATTTTAACCTCTTTTCCAGCCAATGCTGGGAGATTCAATGAAAGATATTTCCCATCTGGTTGATTGGTTATATATCCCAATAAAATAATGGAATTTGTGCGATAGAATTCCCTCAACCTGCTTTGGTCCATGCCTTCTTCTCAGGTCAAGCTGATTGATAAGTCAACGAAATACATAAACACAAATTATCTTTTACAGCACATGACATGTCTGTTATTTGTGTGCTGTTGGGTTTCTCCTGATGGGTTTTTTAAAAACCCCTTTATCATACCTCTTTTCCAGTTTTAGTTTTGTGTAAGTCATTAATGGATCTCTTTAAAATGATAGGTTGGGAGCAGAGGTGATGTTAAATCACTTGAGCGCACTGCAAATAGCATAGCTATGGAGGTCAATAAGAATTTGTTGATGGTGACTAACCCTAAGCACATTAATAAACATATATAATCATGGAGTTCACAGTTTCCTCTATTTTTATAACGTCCTTAGTTTCCAACCTAGCTTTACATACCCTCCCCTTCTTACAGTTTATTCACTAGCATACACCTATTTCCTTACTCATTCCCCAGAGTTTTTTGTAATTCAATGCCTTCATCCATGCAGTTACTTTTATCTGAAATTTCTTCCCTGCCTCTCACCACCACATATCCAAATTCTACTTATTCTTCAAAATCTAGTCAACTATCCTTTCCTCAATAAAGCTTTCTTTACTATTTATGATCATATACCCTAATTTCATATACCCTAAAGAGAACCAATGAGAGTTCCTATTATAATTTTACCTGTATTTCTTTAATGGTTGTGTAATATTTATTTGTTTATAGCTGTACACTTTTTATCCCCATTGTACTTTGATCTAAAGATTGTACTTTGATCTAAAAAATAAATGTTACAAGTTTCTTGAAGGCAGGAGCCATTGTTGATTAATCTTTGTACTCTACCTTGTGCCTGATGCATTTAAGAGGCACTCAAACATTTATTGAATGAATAAATAAATATTTATGTGTCATTCTGTGTAAGCATCTTTTCTCTGTGCAATTTTTTCTTTTATATTTTTACTTAATATTTTTCCTGTGTTTCCATCCATATGTCTACCTACCATCACCCCATCTCCTTTGACCGTTATAATATATATACTTAACCACTATATATTAAATACATATTCATGTGTTTCAGAGATATTATCTGAGAACAAAGTATATTTTGAATTTGTTGTGTTTATTACATGGTAAAAAACTCTCTCTTTGTTTGAAAAGCAGTAAAGTATTTTTATATTTCTCTCATAAAATTCCAAAGAGTCAAATTAGGTCACATTTCTGTTGGTTAACTTTTCTTCTTGTGACTTGTCTTAGTTACTTTTTTATTATTGCTCAGTCCATAATCAGCTGACTTCAAGGCAGGGTGGCAAATGGCAGAGGGGCAACAGTTCATGATTGTGGAAGACAACAAAAGTAACAAGAGCAAAAAGGGGAGGCAAGCATCTTTTTGTACCTTATATTGTAACCAGTTTACTGACATTAGGGCAAATTAGGGCAGTGCTAATTCAATCAGTGGACTAATCTAGCAATCACCCACACTTGATCCTGATACCCTTAATCCCAGCATTGCACGTTCTACATTCAGCCACCTCTGAAAATGCCCTTTGACTGCATGAGATTTTGGAGGGACATCTAGATACAAACTATAATATAGTCAGTGAACTTTGAGCACAAAAGCATTCCTCACTCATAAACTGAAGTGAATCTAGTTATTGCTATGATTTTCACTTGTGGCATTAAGGGGAGCCAATTTAGGAACTGTAATACTTTGTCAAGATAAATGGACACTAAAAAACAAAGAGAAGGTATGATAGCTTTCTTAGTGTATAGAAAGGATAACATGGAAGACAAGGTTTCACTGTATTTTATGTGGCATCAGAAGATAGAGTCTGGGTCAAATGATGGAAGGGGGAACATAAGGTCAATATAAGTAAAACATTCTGGTAGTCAGATATATCCAAAAATGAATATTTTAGCCTCAATGAGTCCTCTGTTTTTAGAGATACTGAGGCAAAATGAACATGTGGCGGTGGGGAGAATGGATAATACTACAAGTACTGCATACGAAGTTGCCGTAAGTGATCATGCTATGATCTTTTTCCACTTAGAGTCTTTGATTCTGTGATTCCCTTTCTTGCTCTCTTAAAATAAACTTAAGCACTTTGCAAATGTTAAAAGCACATCAAAATAGATCAGTTTAAACAAAAAACAGTGAGAATGCTATAAGAAAGAGCTAAAAGACTCAGACAGCCCTGTGATAAACTACTGTGTTTGACCACAAATTTAATTCTGAGTTTCTTGGCAGTTAAAGCAAAGGGGAAGAAAACAAAGAAAATTGACTTACATGGTCATATGTTGAGTAAAAATAATGTCTGTGAGTTCTTCCCTGACAGATTTTTTTTTCTGCCACTAAATTCTAGGTAGAATTTATCATGCAAATCGTTACATAATAGACACTTTTTAAAATAATAGACAATGTGGTTTTACAAAAGGTGTTGACATAGTCTTTAAAAGGAAATGTCTTTTTCTCTCTTCAAGAAGAAAAAGGTTGTAAAATGTCAAATCTTAAGTAAGATTCATTTTTCCCCAGAAAGCTAAGGTATTGTGGTTCAAGTAAGTTACCTTCTGTTCTCTATTATAAATAAATTCTAGGCATAGAGAATCTGGAAGAATCTACAGTAAACATAACCCTTATCTGCCCTCAAGTACCTCCTGTATTAAGTAATCTTTTGTATCACAGGCAATTTATTGCTGAATTCTGTATCTCAAGAAGAATCGAGAATAGGAACTAAAGGTTTATGATCTCTGGTAATGACTTGCTGGCAAAGGGTAATAGAAATCTGTATCCTGATCCCACCTACCTTATAGGGATATCATGAGAATGGAAGAAGAAAGGGATGTGGGCTACTGTAATTGCTAATGGACTCCATCTCACCAGGGCTGAGACCTCAGGGAGGGCATTAGTTGATAGCTACTAGGAAAAGCCTATCTGTCAGTTCCCCTTTAAAATATCATTGGATGTCCACAGACCTAAGAAAAAGATGATTTTATGAAATTAATGAAATTACTGTGGAGTAAAGATAGTCCAGAGTATTATCTTATTCAAAGGCATACTCTGGCAATCACAAATTATTTAAAATTAATTTGAGCTTCACGCCCAGGAAGTCTCCCAGAAAGCAGCATCTCAGGCTGTCCGTTTGGGACCCGAAACTACCGGACCGTACAGTGGCCTGAGCTGTTTGGATTGAAAGTCTGCGCGGACCTGCATCTCGGCGCGACTCTTTGGGACTGGTAAGCACGCCCTTCATCCGCAGGGAACTGCCTGGAGATCGGCATCTGGGCCAGGTGTGTTTCGGCCCGTAGCCCCGCCCT
>PVJX010029250.1:0-23095 GCA_004027295.1 Dolichotis patagonum
GCCCTAAGTTCCAGCATGGCGCGGATCTCAGGAGATGCTCTTGCTTCTGGTTTCTCCGCCCTGGGGTGGCCGCCGCTTGCCAGACCACAGTCACTTACCAGGGCGGCAGGCTGCTTACTGGTTGGCTCAGCGCCCTAAGTTCCAGCATGGCGCGGATCTCAGGAGACGCTCTTGCTTCTGTGACTTGAGTTTTATGTGAAGATTGTGTTATCTGAGTTAAGATCATGGGAGAAAGCACAAGTTAAACAGAAGATACTGAAAGGATTTTACATGTATACTATCTTATTCTAAATAGCATAAAACAAATAATTGAATCTGTTACTAAGTGTCTTGTAATACGTTACAGTCATCATCTAGAAATGAAGAGCTTCCTAATTCTATCAGGCATGTGTAAGCTTATGAGTTCAATAGTATTTCTTCTTGAAGTTTTCTTTTTTCCTAGAGAGAGAGGGTTCTGTCTTAGTCACTTTCTCATCACTGAGACAAAATATCTGAAACCCATAATTTTTAAGAGGAGATCTTTATTTTGGCTCATAGTTTTTAGAGGATTCAGTCCTTAGTTTGCTGGCTCCAAGAAAGGAAAGCCATGGTGGAAGTATCTAACACAGGAAATCTACTCACACTGTGGTGGCCAGGAAGCAGAGAATGAAGAGAAGAGCTGGGGAGGGAGATGTATGCTTTCAGGTTATTACCCCTTTTCCCACTGACCTGCCTCTTTCTCTTGACACACCTCTTAATAGCACATTTAGCTACAGTGTCTCCATTATACAATCACCTTCCAAACACATGAGGCTTTGGGAAAAGATCTATATGGAAACGGTAATATTCCACCTATGACCTCCAAAAGACATGACCATCTCATTATGTAAAATACAATTAGTCCATCTATAAGAGTCACCTAAGTTTTAACAGTTCTAGCACTGCTAAAAAGTACAGGTCCAAAATTTCCTGTGAGAGTTAAGACACACTAAATTCCTGTAAAATTAGAGAGAACGTTAAATACTGCTGATACACAATGCCATAGAGCAAACATCCCCATTCCAAAAGGGAGATATAGGAGTATAAAAAAAGAATGTGACAAAAGCAATACAGAAATTTGGTGAGGCAAACATTAAATCCTATAGCTCTGTGTCCAGCTTCTGAGGCAGGTTGTGGCAAGATGTGACTTCCAAAGCCTTAGATAGCCCTACTCCTATGGCATTACTAGTTGTAGCACTCAGAGTTTCTTACTTGGGTTGGCTCCACTCACTGACTGTAGCTTTCCGCAACATATAATTCACATTGCTGGCATTGCCAAATTCCTGGTGTCTCCTCAGCACTTTCAGCTTCACTCTCACAGCTCCAAGCAGTGCCTTCTCAAGGGCACACCTCCTGGCCTCCCAGGCCATATTCTGAAAACTGTGTGGAAGCCTTCCCAGCCTCACAACCATTGCCTTCTGCATGCCTGTAAAACCAGCCCATGTGGATAATGTCAAAGTTTGCTACCAACTCAAGCAGTAGCCAGGCACCCATGGGATCATGGTTAGAGAGGCCTCTGAGTGCCTGCATGACTGAGCATTATAAATTGCGTCCCACGGGACCAATTTCCTATATGATCTTTCTGGAGTGTGGTACCCTTGGGCTCTTTCTCAAATGAAACTTTTGTAGTCTTGTACCTCTTAGCCTGTGAGGGATAGGGTCTTAATGATTCCTGAGATGCCCTCAATCCACCTTTACTATTGTCCTGAAGCAAAGCATTTGGTTTTCTTTTAATGCTAATCTTTTCAACAACCATGATGTCCTTTGCTCCAACTTTGCAGGCACTTCCTTTATGGCAAGCTGAAAACTTCTAAAATCATTTAACTCGGCCATTTGTTCATGATTCTCACTCTTGATATTGCTAAAAGCAGCAAGAAGTTCCTGTGCTACAGCCTGAACACTGGGTGGCCTTTAAATGTTCCCCACCAAATTAATTTGTCTACTACCCCTATTCTCAGTCTCCTGCAAAGTCTGAGTACAAAAGGAACGTATAGGCAAATATTCTGCCATAGCATAAAACCCATGGTCTTTAGTCCAACTGCCAATGAAACCCTTCCCAACTGAAACTCTTACTTTTACTGTCTTTTACCTTTACTGTATATATTTCTATGAGCGTGCTGGTCTTCTGAGCTTTGACAAGAATCTCCCATCAAGTTTGGTTTAGAACATTCTAGGGCTTCTTTAGCTGGCATATCCAAACCTTTCCAAACCCCTCCCATGAACTAGTTCCAAAGGATTCTAAACCACATAATCAGATATTTCACAGCAATGAACCCACTTATCTGGTATCAAAACCTGCCGTAACCATTTTATCATCACTAGGACAAACTACTGAATAGCCATTACTTAAATAGGGAAAGGTTTTTTGGGCTCAGGGTTTTTAGAGGATTTATCCATTGTCAGCCAGCACTAAGGCAAGTAATAAGGCATGATACAATGGTCTGGTGAAGGAAAGATGATCACATCATGACAACCAGAAAGCAGAAAGAGATGAACAAGGAAGGAAGATACAAGCTTTTATGTCATGCCCCCAAAGACCCAGCTCTTCTATCTCTTCTGACAAGGCCCATCTCCCAACAGTATATTTAGCTATTATGCCCCCATGATGCAATCAATTTCCAACACAAGAGGTTTTGGGTGACAGTCTAGATCTAAACCATAACCACTTCCCTTTTCATTCCCAAATATCGACTTTGTGGACCTATTTCATTATTTATTTTATAAGAAAAATAAAATACCATAGTAAAATAATAAGAGAATAACAATAGTTAACATGCCATGTATCGTTACCTTCAAAGTAGTTATTTAGAGACAAAAAAGGTTCTTACAGAGAAGAAACAGATCTCTTAGTTCTTTTCAATAAACTAAGAGATATTACTAGTATAAATGAAATTGATTAGCATACAAATTAAAATATTTTGACGCAGTTAAATAGATAACTTATGGAATTATTTGAATATTTCCTTACTTTCTATTTATTTATCTCCTATTTTGCTGTTTGTATATACAGTTTTCTCATATAAGAGAAACTATATGATTTTTAAGTTTGAGTCTGAATTATTTCACTTAAGATTACATTCTCAAGTTGCATCCATTTACCTATAAATGCCTCAGGTTTATCTTTCTTTATGACAGAGTGGTAATTCATTGTATATAAATACCACATTTTCCTTGTCCATTCATCTGTTCAAGGATATATATACTGTTTCCAAGGTCTAGCTATTGTAAATTCTGCTTCTATAAACATGAGTATGCTTGTAATCTTGTAATATGATGATTTAAACTCTCTTGGGAAGATACCAAGTGGGGGATAGTTGAATCAAATGGAATTTTTAGTTTTAGTTTTTTGAGGACTCACCACATGATTTCCATGGTGGTTGTACTACTTTACATCCCCATCAACTAGGTAGAAGAGTTCTTTTTTCCCACATCCTTGCTAGCACTTTTTGCTGTTAGAGTTTTTGATGACAGCCATTCTTTCAGGGGGAAGATGGTATCTCAGTGTAATTTTAAGTTGCATTTCTCTAATGGCCAGTGACACTGAACATTTTTTCATCTCTTTATTGGCCATTTGCATTTCCAAGAAGTGTCAGTTCATTTTGGTTGCTCATTTTTTGACTGGGACTTTTAACTTGAGGAGTCTAATATTTTTTTATGTCTTTATATACTCTAGATGTTAGGTCTCTGTCCATGGAATAGTAGATTTTATTTCTTTATTTTATAAAGCCAGCTGGGAAGTCAAATGTTTTAGTTAGTTTTATCATTGCTGAGACAAAATACCCAAGCCCCAAAATTGAAGGATAAAAGGTTTATTTTGGCTCACAGTCTGTAGAGGTCATAGTTGGCTTGCTCCAAGGCAAGGTGGCATGCAGAGGGGCACCACAGAGGGCAAACAGTTCATGACAAGAAGGTAGCAAGCACCAAGTGACCAGCAGCAAACAGAGAAGCTTTTTTGTCCTTTATAATTTCTCCAGGTTACCCTTAGGGTGGGTGGCACTCATACACTTAATCCTAGCACTGGTGAATCAACCCCAGCATCACATCCTTGATGCCGGGAGCAAACACTCTAGATCCAGCCACCTTTGAAAGACCCTACCTACAACCGCATAAGGCTTTGGGGAGACATCTAGCCATATCGAGTTAGCAAAATGATGTGTAAAAGGGGAACTGAAAGAGATAACTCAAGACATACATTTCAAATAAAATCAACATACCAAAGAGATAACTTGCATATCCATAATTATGGCATTACGTTCCATTAGCTAAGATATGGGATTAGCCTTGGTGCTCACCAGTAGATGAGTGGATAAAGAAATTATGACATGTATACTCAAATAAGATACTGTCATTTGCATAAAAATAGATAGAACTGAAGCACACTATCCTAAGTGAAATAAGCCAGACACAGAAAGACAAGTAACTGCATGTTTTCTCTCATGTGTGGAAGTTACTAAAAAAAAAAAACAGAGGTTGAACTGGGGTTAGAAGTTATTACTAAAGATCAGGAAGGGAAAAGAATGATAGATAAAGGGAAACTAGGTTTGGTCACTGCACACTATATGCATGTATTGAACTAACACACTGAACTGTATTAGTATGCACACCTAATACATGTTAAGCAAAAATTAAACATAAAACTTTTAAACAAAAATCATCAATTTAAAAAAATTCTTTCCAATCTTTGAGCCAGCTTTTGGTACAGAATATGATATACAGACTATGTTCATATTCAGTAAGTAAATAGCCTCATCATCATCTGTAAAGATACAAGTATAATAAATGTGGAAAGTTCTGGTTCTGACTATTAGAAGCAATTAATGACAAAGATTTTGGAGATATTATTCAGAATATATGCTCAGAGAGAAAAGTCTTTAGTTTATTAACCTTGTGAGTGATATAGGCTATAAAAGGGCTACCATGGTTACCTGGTTAATTATGGATAACCATCACTGTGCTTAATATTGGACCCAGAAATTGATACATGGTACTCTTGTTTCTGCTCAGTAGAAAAATTGTAATAAATTTAGACCCCAATCAAGAAATTATTCTGCCTAGCCTCATAATGTAGTACATCACAGCAGCTGGCTAGAACATTGGATTAGAAACAGAAAGAGTAGTAAGTCACACAGAGAAGAAAAGTATTCCCAAGAAGTAACTTATAAGTAGTAGGAGGCATTTTATACATTATAATAAAGGAAAGTGTCTTTTGCTCATTATTAAAACAAATACCCAACATCCAAAATTAAGGAAAGATAGGTTTGTTTGCTCATAGTTGTGGAGGTTTTAGTCCATAATCAGTTAGCTCCAAGGCAGGGTAGGATGGCAGAGGAGCAAAAGTTCAGGGAAGAAGACAGCACAACCTGCAAGAGCAAAAAAGGGATGAGGGACCCAGTAAACCTCTTTCCCTCTCTTATACTGTATGCAGGCTACCCACCCCAGGGCTGGTGTAGCACTCTCACCCATAATCCCAGCATTGGACCACGAATTAATCACAAACTCTAGAAACCCACTACCATGGCTGCACAAGGCTTTGGGGACATCTAGACACAAACCATAAAGAAAGTAACTTTGTTGACTTATCATTAAAGTAAGACTAAATAATGACATAAGTATTGAGAATTTTTAGCAAAAAAGAGTTCAATTTTAGGATAGAAACATTTAATTGCCCATTTTATTAAAATCTTAAAAGTAAATGATACAAATGCTGAAAACTTTTGTCACTCAGAACCATCCTAAGCCTGCTGTTATTAATTCATGATAATATTTACCTATCTCTCTAACTCTAGTTCTTTAATAGGAATGACACTTACGCAAATTGATCTCTCCAATCCCTAAAGAAATTCTTTATTCCTTCAAAAATTAGAACTTATCAGTTTGAATCATCATTCTTTCAAAATCTTAGACCAGTTTCCTTGTCAAACTATAGGTCTGGGTTTCTCCATTCATTATTTTCAAGAAGCAAAAGGATTCAGGTATACTTAGCTATATAATTTACCTTGTGGCAACATCTGTCAAGAATAGCATATATCTAGAGACCTTTTGTGACTTATTTTATAACAGTTTAAGAAACAAAGGTTGATTATGGGTAATCCATTGTGAACATAATTCCAGTTATTGATCTCATACGTAGCATGAGTTTTAGTATTACTTATTAAATAAAGTCCCCTGAAGTTTGGACAAAAGTATCCAACTTATATTTTAATTACTTGAATAAAGAGTCTCTATTCTCCCCGTGTCCCCTATGGAGTTAGACAAAATTATTTTCCAGTGCTAAAGATATTTTTATTTTGTTTCATTGTCCTTGTTTACTCATTTCCTTTACTTAAATATTCCTAGTACCAGTGACTTCAAGTAAAAAAAATGGCTTCATACAAACCTTTGAAGTTAATTTTAAAATTATCTTTAAAATATGTTCTTCAAAGATAGTTGCCTCATATTTCCTAATTTCAAACAAAAGTAATCCATTTATTGACTTAAATTATGAGTTAAGAAAGCTGTTTTGTTTTAAATATGTATTCCATTAAGCATTATTGAAGTTTTTCTTAGCTAAAATACTTTTAATCATGTTCAATGAGATAAAATTTTGAGATTTAGTCAGGTGTGGTGACACACTCCTGTAATCCCAGCACTCAGAAGGCTGAGACAGGCAGATTGTTGCAAGTTTAAGACCAGCCTGGGTTATAAAGTGAGTCCAAGGTTAGCCTGAACTGCATAGGAAGACCCTGTCTCAAAAAGACAAAAGAAATTTTGAGATTCAATCATATATTTGTTCATGGAGCAAAAAGACACACTTTTTTATTTTATTTTAAAAAGAAAAAAACAAAAATAAAAATAAAACAGAATTTCAAAACAGGCTAGCAAGAGAGTAACAACAATTAATACACTGTGTATTTTTATCTTCATATTTGTTGTCATATTTATCATAGTAGTTATCCAGTTATCTTCATGTTAGTTATATTTATCATAGTAGTTTTCCAGAGTGCAAGATATAGGCATGAAACATTGTCCAAATATTAGCAGAAACCTTTCTTTTCAATGAACTAAGAGAAACTAGCCATATAACAACCCAAACTATCTTGTGTGTATAGATATATTTCCTTTTTCTTTCCTTCCTTTCCCCTTGCCTCAATCACAGTTTTTCTTTTCTTTTGAACAGTATCTACTCATAATATCTATTGTACATTTTCAATCTTATTTACTCGTTCAGTTTCTCACACTAGTGAAACAATATGATGTTTACACATGTGAGTCTGATTTATTTCAGTTATGAGTATGGTCTCGAGTTCCATACATTCACCTATAAAGTCTCAAGTTTATCCTTCCTTATGACTCCATTATATTTTTTAAAAACATCTTTTTTATCCATTCCTCAGTTGACGGGCACTTGGGTTGTTTCCAAAATTTAGCTGTTACAAATTGGACACATTCTTTCTTGATGAAAAGTTTTTCTCTGAAAATTACTTTTGATATTAAATTGCTATCATGTCCAGTTTTTTCTGTAACTTGCCCATTTTTCCTACCTAATTACTACCACAAATGTATTCAGGTCAACTGACATTTCTAGGTAATTAAGATGCTACTATAAAATTTATTGTTAATAAATCTTCAGAATATAATCCACTTACTGAGTATGATTTAAATGTACCTTTTAAAAATAGCTCATCCCATTTCAAATGAATAATGTCACTGCAAGCCATCTCAAGGGTTATGGCAAGGTCAAAGTGAGGAGAGAACTACTAATATGGCTGCTTCAACCTTTTAGAAAGATATTATTATTCCATTCAATATCATACCTACTCATATTTATTTCTATTTCAGGTAACAATATGCTAAAAGTTGAAGATCACAGGTTTTACTTTGTGTCTACAGGCAGAGCAATTTTATTATTTTCAGTCAATTTGGAGGAAATAGTAACTGTAGAGTGTTCTTAATAAGCACCAATAAAAGAAGAAATTATCTTTCCTGGAAATGTTGAGTATGGTAAAGGGAAATGCTTATTATTCTCATTTCAAACTTTCCTAGAACTATTTTACCTGAGTATCTTGGTCAGTGGGATTAACAGAAAGAAAGAATACATGAGACTTTGTCCAAGAGAAATAAGAGCCAATTCATTTTATCTAGAAATGGAATCATTTTACAGCCATTTAGATCCCTAGACACAGAAATGTCTGCGCTCTGCATCTTTGTTCTCTGAGACAAGGCAGAAGCTGTGTTCATCAGGAGGAGGAGGCTTCTGGGACAGGCTCCCTGAACAAAAGGAAGCTGTTCATGGTTCAGGGTTTACATAATGCATGCAACCAGCAGGTCTCTGTGCTCTCACTAAAGCTGTGACAAGAACTAAAAATTCATGACCTATTATTTCTTTTAACAAGACGTTTAAGTCATTATCAATTTGGGATTATAAATGCCATCTCAAAGCTATCAACATAAAAATCTTGGATTCATCAACATAGAATTTCTATCTAAACATTGCTTCCCATAAAAATGTATTTATCCCACATTTTAAATTGTCCTGAAACTATGGGTTTAGGAGCTTTGGATCACCAAAACTTTTCTCTTTTTTAACACAGTATTCATTCCATCTTATGTTTATCTAATCATTCATTCAACAGTTACTTATTGAAACTTGATAAGTGCAAAGGTCTGTATTAATACTATAAAGCATTTAAAAGAAGCACAAGAAATGGTATACTCATATTAAATATTTAAATAACATAAGATAAAATCAGATTTAACACCAAAATGAGTAGAAAAAGAAGTTCAGAAAAGTGTCGTTCTTTTAGAATTGCCTTAAATTAAAAAGTCAAATAGCTCCCTCCTACAGTCTCCTTTTCTGTATCTTAGACTCCAGATATCCATTGTCCTTCCCCCATTTCTCCCTCAGCCAAACACAAATGTATCAGTTGGCTCAGGGAATCCCACTGTGAATTCCTTCCTATCAGACCATATGATGTTTTTCCTCCCTCTCCTTTCCCTTTCATTCACTAAATCTTACATACTAGACTATCATTTTTTGGAAGTCAAATTTACTGCAAAGAAGCACACATAATTAACTAAAGGTAAATTTTACTGCTACCATATGCTTTCCAAATTAACTCAAGGAAATTATTTGATCATGATAATAGCTAACATCAGTTTAGTTAGGCAGGACGGTGTTAGTAATATTTTTGACCAGAACGAAAATCTATGTATTCTTTTGTTTTTCCAATGCCATAGGCCAGCCTACCTTGACAATCTCTGTGTTAAATTGGTCTCCCTGAAAGTGGGGATAGTAGAGGTGCTGACTGCAAAATGTTCACATGAAAAGTGCTCTTCATAGGCAGTGCAATTGGAAACAAAGGAGCTGACTCACAAAGGTGTTGCAATTGAGGCCTCAGCCAATTCTAACCAGAGCCAGGAGAACTCCTGAACTGTTCCAGAGGTAAAGGAGCTGGGTCCCTTATCCCTAATCATTTTGTCACCTAGTCGATGGCCACAAGTTGCCTCTTAATGGGGATGGTTCCTCGGTAGGGAGTTCTTGAAGGCAGAGAGTTTCACTGAGAAACAGTGCAATCTGACAGCAACTTATATTCCCAGAAACTGAAGGATAGGAGAGTTACCCCTCAAGAGAGAATCCTAGAGGGGCCCAAAATATGATGGCAAGAACAGGGGAGTGTCTATTAATATTAGGCTGACATTAACTCCCAAATTATTTTTAAGACTAGCCTTCCCACACTAACAGAGATGATGCTGGAATGATTTCCTTATACCTAGTCTATTTTTATATTCTGTGATCAATAAATTAAATTCAATGATACAAGATGGCAATCCCAATCATCTTAATAGGACTCCTTCATGACAGTAACACAGTGTAATGATCTGCCTAGGTGGCCTGAATGATGCATCAGTTTCTGAATCATCTTTCTTGAAGCACAGAATGAACATTTAATGTGAGGCTGCTGATACAACTGCAAGAATACTTGCATACAGTGGCTTCAGCTTTTAACTTAAATTTATGACTTTTAGCTCTCATACTCTCTGAAGAAAATTATATTTGAATTGAAACTCTGCCCTTATAATGAGGCAAGAAGTTTGCTCTTTATAAAAATCTGTACATGTACACATGGAGCAAAACAGAACTCAGTAACCACAATTTTGTAAACACTTAATCCTTTAATTAAAGAGGGAAAAACAGGTAAAGATTAGATTTTGTGCTTAAAATTTAGTACATAGTCTAAATTTTATCAAATACTTCTAAAAGGGAAGTATTTCCCTTGTCAAAAAAAGAAAGAGGTTTTCATTTTAGGACAGGTAATTTAACATGGCACTCTTTTATTTGAAATATTCAGACTATCTTCTACCAAAAATAACTATTGTGAATTAAAAACACATTGCACTGGGCCAAAAATTATATTATTTAATATCTTAGTTACTTTTGTCATTGCTAAGGCAAAATACTTAACACCCAAAGTTAAAGGATGATTCAGCTCACAGTTTGTGGAGGTTTTAATCAGCTTGTGCCAAGGCAAGGTGGCCCATGGTAAAGGGGCAACCATTCATGGTGGTGAAGGACAAAAAAATCAACGAGAGGAGAGAGGAGCCTTTTTTCTGGCCCTTTGTCTTATTCAGGCTGCTGAGATTAGGGTGTTACCAATCCAATCAGTAAACTGATCCAGCAATCACTCACCCTTAATCCAGCATACTTAATCCCAGCATTGCACTATGAATCAATCACATGCTCTAGATTTAGCATCTTCCGAAATACCTCTATGATCACATGAGGCTTTGGGGGGACATTTAGACACAAACCATAATACCCTAATTATCCAGTCTAACTTAATGATTGTCTCAGTTGAGTCTCTAATGTGTTTTGACATTCTTTTAAATTGTCATACTTATAAGAGATATTCCAAGTTAGTATTTGTGACTCCTTAACATATTATTGAAATATAATTTGTACCCCTCAATATATCAGTTTTATCAAATCTTGAGCACTTTGGCCAGCTTCAGGAGCGATGACTCTGGAATTGTAACTAAGGAAGTTGAAAATCTGTGGGAGCTGGCTGGGTCCCAACAAACATCAAATACCCTAGTCATTAAAAATGGAGTTTATTAAAAGAGCTTGATAATTATGTTAATTTAACTGGCAACTGCATTAAGATTATTGCTAGTTCCCTTGTAAAACAACTTTCCAGTAACTAATCTCTACAGGTATGTTTGATGACTCTTCCAGGAATGATTATTTTATACCCAGACAAGTGCATACTACCATACCACATTGAAGGACTTGACACAATGCCTCATTATTCCCCTGCTACAAAAGCCACATGTTTTTATATTAACCACTCATTTGGTTATGCAAGAAGCACTGCTCATGAGAATATTACTAGCACTCATTAGTAGAAGCAAACTAATTCCTTCAAGATTATGTATACCAGCAAACATGCAGGAAAACACTGTGGTAAATTTCTTAGTTAGAACTAAAAGGAAAATTAGAGATTGGATTCACATCTCTTTGTATAGATTTAACTGAAATTAAATCTAGGAGTGGGAGCATGTGGAAAAGATGGTTTGAAAATATTTTATCCCTTCAATCTAATTAAAAATACTAATAAAGACAAGTCCTTTTGTCTTTTGCTTTGAGTCTTTAAAGGACAGGATGTTCATAACAGTGCTGAATATTTAAATAATACCTTTCTTCAAAGAGTTTTAAATATAGTAACTACCTTTAAAATCAACTCTTAACTTTAAACCCAACCAAACTGTTGAATGTCATTGACAGTGGAAGACAGGGAGAGAATAATCGGTCCACAATCATCATGAATCATGTGCAGTGAGTGACTAGATTCTTGAGCTTTTTATCTTTTATATATTTTAAAACAAAACTTAGTATTTTTCCTCTTATCACAAAAAGAGTACATTTTTTTTTTAAAAAAGCCTTAGAAAATGGAGGAGAGGGCCGGGGGTTTAGCTCAGTACCTGCATGGCAAACGTGAGGTCATGAGTTCAATCCGGGGTATGAAAGAAAGAAAGAAAGAAAGAAAGAAAGAAAGAAAGAAAGAAAGAAAGAAAGAAGAAAGAAAGAAAGAAAGAAAGAAAGAAAGAAAGAAAGAAAGAAAGAAAATGGAGGAGAAAACAAAAAACCTCAGTGAATCACTAATCTATGGTAGCAGGATAACTTTCATCATTTTTTTGTTTTTTGGGTTTTTTTAGGAATTCAGTGAGTCACAGTGAAATAACAGATTTTTGTCCTTGCATAACTAAAAAAAAATACAATGAATCTGTCAAGAAATAAGAAATAGCAAGATGTATTTAAATTCTGCAATTTGATTTTTTAAAAGCCACCTATTTTTTTTAAAAGATGGTTCAGTCTCAATTCTATCAATCCAGATATTTACTAGAACAAGTTAACATGATCATGCAAGTTTTTTCTCTCTAAATTTTCCTCATTCTTTATTCATATGTTTATTCATTCAGCAACTATGGATTAAGCACATGTTAAATGAACAGCTTAGTGCTAGGAGCTGAAGAAGATACCTAATTAACAAAAAGCCTGGGAGCCTGGCTCCTTGCTTCATGGGTTGAACTCATCTAATTTCTGTCTCTCTCCCTCTGTCTCTCTGTCTCTCCCTCTCTCTCTCCCTCCCTCTCTCTTTGGTGTTTTGAGACAGAATCTTGCTATGTAGTTTGTAGTTGAGGCTGGCCTTGAACTCACTATGTAGCTCAAACTTGTGGCAGTCCTCTTGCCTCAGTCCCACAAGTGCTGGAATTACAGGTGAACAACCCACCCCTGGCAGAACTCATGTAATTTCTAAAATGATAAGAAACCACTATTTATACATGAAAAAATTACTTAGAAAATAAATATCTTTAGCTGATTTCTCTTTTCAGTTATTTTTTAAAATAGCAATTTTATTGAACTAAAATCTGCATACTATACAATTTACAAACTTACAGTGTATGATTCAGTAGATTTGAACATATTGACAGAGTGTGCAACCATGATCACATTCAAATTTGGATCGTTTTTGTTATCCAAAACAAAACACTCTGCCTGCTAGCAATGATCTCCCAATCTCTCCCTGCTAAATCCAGACAACAACTAAGCTACTCTCTGTCTTCATAGATTTTTCCTGCTCTGGGAATCTATTTATTTTTAAATTCAAAATAGACAATGCTCAGAGCAACAATAAAGACTTCAATATATTCAAAGAAATGGAAGTCCTGCAAAGTGAGCTCTCATATCATGTTGGAGTAAAATCAGAAACCAACAGCAGAAACATACTAAGAATACCATAACTTTTTTTTCTCTTTTTCCTATTATATCTTTTATTTCATACTTCTTTCATCTATAAATGATTCTAAATCAAGTTAATTTATATATTTATTTTTCACAGTACTTGAGTTTTTATACCCTCTTACATTGTACTCACCTTACATGTACAGTAATACATTATATAATATAAATTTTGCTGCTAAAAGAAACACCATTTAAATAATGGGATATGGAAATAATTGCAAAGTGCATAATAAAGATTTTCTTGTTCAATTAATTCCTTTGAAACAGGGAAGGAATTATGTCCTGTTGTTTCCTTTATAAGGATATGACTCCCTCTTTGTCTCTAAGGACCAAATGGATATCACATTCTCCAGGAAATTTCTATTTTAAATGACTGCAGGAAATACTTCCCATCTTTGAAGTCTTATGACACTTTTTGTATCTGTATTGTACACACACGTCATGCATCTAAGATAGACATCAGATTAGCTATCTTGCTTTCTGAATATATTTGCCCTCTCAAGCTAGATTACAAATGCTTTGAGAGACAACTCTCTTCATTACACTTTATTATATTTTCCCAGAGTACCTGGAGAGTACTTGTGTATAATTGCAAGAAATTTCTTTCACATAAAACTCAAAGTTGCAGAGCAGTAGTCCTGGTGATGTTCAGTGATGACTGAATGTTTTAGTGCATTTTCTCTTTAAAAGTATGGTAAGCCCTATATTTTTCAATAATATACTCTTTCTTCTTAAACAAATTGATAATTTTGTGCCTTCGTATGTTTAACAGTAGAAAGATTTTAAGAAATCTATTGGACAGGTCATTGGTCTTAGGCAAGATTCTGTAAGACTACCCTAATGCTTTGATGTCAGAAATGGATATTTTACCTAGGGAAAGAAACAGTGAAAAAACATTTCTTTGTATTTCTCCCTAAAATATCTTTTTATGATGTTATAGGTCAGGGCTCAGTTGGGTAACTGTTCCCTGTGGAGTTGACAAAAGCTATTTGATAGTATTTCGCTGGAAGAGAGGTTGGTTTGGAAACTCAAAGTGGCTTCAGTTACTTGGTGATCCGTTGGTGTAGATGGCCAGGAAACTGAACTCAAGTAGAACATGCACTTCTGTATAATCTTTGTAAAACTCTAGTAAGACTTGTCATGACCATTCAGAGATTCCAGAGTCATTTAAGAACTCAAATTTTTTCTAAAATCTTAAAACTTGTCCTTTGTTTTGTCCTCTTAAAATGTTGTTAAGTAATATTCTTAGGGTAAAATGTTTTATTTTTTTGTAAGAATGTCTCACTATTATTATAGGGAAACAAATTAGATAAAAATTAATACACAATCAGAGAGGGACTGGGCCCTCAAGGAAATCAGTACAAAAAAGAAAAGTCATCAGAATTGTGACTGGAGGCAAACCTGAAGAGAACCATGCTTTAAAATGGAAAACCAACAGCAAGACCTGCATGTCTCCATACAGATAAACAGCAATTTAAGGTTATATTGCAATTAACAACACCTGGGCCAATGGGCCCAGATAGCTATCAGACTCATAGATGGGTGACCAGAACATCTGGACATATTCCCCTCCCTTCCCAAAAATGCCTTTGTTCTTTCCATATGCCCTTGTTTTGTGACTTATTTCCCTATTGGATCAATAACTATATCTATTAGTTAAATGGCTATCCTGTGCTTGTAGTCCTACAGACTGCACCCATATCTATAGGCTGATTGTACACACACCAGTCACATGTTGTACCCACATTATGATTTCACCGTACAACTTACCTCCTGACAAAGGGCCTCGGTGGCCACCCATTTGGGGCCCTTTCTGGAAATCCAGGAGCTATGCTTCTTCCTTTGGTTTCCAATAAAACTATTCGAACTTCATCTTTTGGCTCCCAACTTCATTCCTCTGTTGTGAGACCACAGTACATTTGTCACCAAACAGGTTGACAGTTATATTTTTCCTGTATCATTGTTACATTTTGTTTGTAAAAAAGTGTTATTTGTATAATTATTTATATCATAAAGATCATATGCTCAGAGTTATACAGGAAATACAAGAAATATATAAAATTCTAAGACATAAAATAACAATCATCTGAAATCTCATCATTGTTAATCATTGGAGGCTACAGTATATATCATTTTATGAAGCCCCATGTATATGTATAAACAAATATGTATATATATCTCAGATATAATATATGTTTGTTCTCTACTTTGGTCAAATAAATAACCAAGTAATGGTCAATTGTTTAGTTGTTTTTTTTTTTTTTTTTGCTGTACAACATAGGTTATCATTAGTTAATGTTAACATAGAGTAACTAATAGCCTAGTCTTGATGTGACTAGATAACTAACAGTCACTATTTTTATTGTACTGTGTAAGCCTGATATAAGAAAAAGGAAGAAGAAGAGGAGTAGAATAAAAGGAAGGAAGAAAAAAAGGAAAGAAGGAAGGGATGGAAGGAAGAAAGGAGACAGGGAGGAAGGAAGATAAGAGGGAAAAAAGCGAGGAAGGGATGAAGGGTGGGAGGGAAGGAGGAATGGAGGAAAGAAGAAAGGGAGAGAGGGAAAAGAAGAAGGAAGGAAAGAAGTAAAAGTAAAAGGAAAGAGGGAAAAATTGAGGGAGGGAAGAAAGGGCAGCTTAAATAAATTAGGATTCTATTTTTGTCTGTTACTGTACTGGAAATCTAGAAGTAGAAAATCCAGGGGTGGTCAGCTGCTTCATGATGCAATCTGACTCCTTGTATCTTTCCAAACTCAATCATCCTGGTGTACTCTACACCTTGTGGTCCCGAGGTGGTGGCTCCACCACACAAAATTGTTGCTATCTGTTCAAATAAGAATAAGGGGAAGGGAAAAGGACAAAAAACTTCAAATTAGCTAAATCTATACTATTTCTTTTAAAGACTTTTTCTGGAAGTCCTGCTTAATAATTCCTGTTCATAGTTCAGAACTGGCTAATAAGGTTGCCTTTATCTCAAGGAAGACTGGGAAATACAGGGTGTTTGTTTATGACTCATACATAAGAGGAGAACACATATTAGACAGACAGTCATCTCTACCCCAATAATTAACATATTTTAACATATGCAGGTATGGATACCTATACATATTCCCAAGAAACTTGATTTGTGAGAAAAAATAAAATAGGTGAAACTTTATTTAAGTAGAGAAGTCTAAATCTACAAGACAGTGGTTTTAGAATAAAATAAGTCAATGTAATTTCTCGGTGAAAAGAAGGTACACCTTTTAGATATTCCATCATTGGGATCCTGCTAACTGTACCCTGAAAAGCTAAATAAGGCAGAAAATACAAATATGTTGAAGCCCTAGGTATGAAATTTTAGTTTTTTTAAGTGAGATAGATCTTGTTGACAATCAAGTAAAGCGTATATACCTACTTCTGAAAAATAATGTTTTAAATGTTTAAAATACATGAAAATAAAATGATTATACTGCAATTCAGTTAACATATTGGAAAACATTCACTATTGTGTGCTACAATTTAACTATGGTATTTATAATTCACATGCTTAAGCACAGAACTAACTTTAAAAAAAGATAGAAAAGTTATATATGCTGGGGCTGGGAATGTGACTAAGTGCTAGAGTACTTGCCCAGAATGCCCAAGACACCTGGCAGAGAGAGAGGGAAGGAGAGAGAGAGAGAGAGAGAGAGAGAGAGAGAGAGAGAGAGAGAGAGAGAGAGAGAGACTTACAGAGACAGAAAAGAAAAGAAAAGAAATGGAGAAAAGGGAGAAATATGCTAAATCAGACCAAAAGAAAAAGTAATGACAAAAACAAGAGTAGAATTTAATCAAAACATTACTTGGATAGAGAGCATTAATACTAAGAAAAAAATGATTCACCAAAAAAAATCAGTCTTCAACATGTAAGTACTTAAAAAAGCATAGCCCCAAAATATGTAAATATTCTCTTACTAAATTACTAGAAGAAATGGATGAAAAATAATTCCAGTGGGAAATTTTAAACTGAAGTTCAAACATGAAAGAATTAACAAGCATAATGAAGAGCTGAACAATAAAATTAATGAATTATATCCAGTAGATATGAATAGTTTTGTATAAAGAGAAAATGCATTCTTTTTAAGTGCATATTTTTAGAATAACTACATATTATATATGTAGAAAGTTCAACAACTTCAAAGAACAGCTATTATGTAAAACATATTCTCTACTCACAATTTTAAAAAAAGATTAGAATTCAAAACTAAAACATGAAACTTTTAGGTTTGTGACATAATGTGGTAATGGTCTTATGAGTGCATATTTATTTCCAAATTTATCAAATTGTATACATTATTGTATGTACATTTTGAGTATCAATTATACTTCAAGTGGTTTTTAAAAAACAAAATGAAAATAATAAAGGATTCTTACCTCTAAAAATAATGAAATATGAATTTTAAAATATTTGAAGAGAAAAATATACTTCTGTTGATTATAGAAAAACTTATGCAAGTAAAACCATTGTTCAAACTTAATGACAATGTACACACTACACTTAAGGCTCTCAGGAAGTACCTAAGTGATAAACTACTAAACAGGGCTTTTGATTTCTATGCTGACAACCTTACAATGCTGCTATGAGGAATACTAAAAGGAAATATTTTGAAAGATATATTAAAGCCCAAATGAACTCTAAATAAGCATAATAATTTTCAAACTCCCAAGATACTCCAAAGATACTTCAAACTCCAAAGATACTTAGAGTATACAATAGTAAAATGCTTTTAAGACTTTTAAGTTTTTGATAGTGTATAGTGGTATTATGTCACCTATGATAAATCTTGTTATAAAATAAACAAAGAAAAAGTATAGGGATAAAATAACAAGTAAGACTTCATTAAGAATATCAGCACTCATTAGTTTGCCTACCTGCTAGAAAACCAGAACTTTTCAGTATTTTCCAAACCTATCACCTCTGGATTTAAATGAATTTAAAATCTTCAATAATGTATAGGTTGATGGAAAAGAGAGATATTTTTATTATGCCATATCTATTTATTCTCTTGCTAAAAAGGAAATAAGAAATTACTTGGAAGAGTAAAGTTAACTGGGAATTCAATGAAGTGTTTTATATCCCTTTCCCAATCAGTAAGCATTTCATCCTCCTGAAAAAAAGATAATTTTCATAAAATTTATCATGTGTAAGTCTTTGCCTGAAGGTTTTTGTAGATTGTTCAATGAAAAATTACTATAACAATCATTACATTATAATCCAGAAAAATTTTCTAAATAATGACAATATGCAGATATCATTATTAACAAGAGTATTAGGCAAGCATTTTATTTACTTTTCCTTACTTTTGTATGTACAGATAAACTGAATGCAAAGAATATAAATGAATCTTGTCTTCCATTAAAAACATTTTAAATACTCAGGTATTTTAAAAATTATTTTAGACAAAATATTTCTTCTCATTGACAAAACGTCAACTTCCTTGTAATCAGAACTTTACTGGAAAAAAGTTACTGGATTAGCCTTTTTTTCATACCAGGTGGCTTAAGTATTGGACTTGAAAGAAAGATACTAACTAATTTGAAATCTTCTAAGATTCAGTGAAATGGAAGTCTTGGTTATAATAGATAATCTACATTCAAAGCACAGGCAGTCCCTACCTTGCAAATGGGTTATATTCCAAAAGTTAATTTGAAAGTCTGCTGTTTAAAACTTGCAAAAGGATTTTGCCATGGAAACAAAGTTATAAATGACAGTTGAATTTCTAAGCTACCCCACAAAGTCTATCTAACCCATAATGTGTCTGAATTCAATTACTTCAAGGAGAGGTTTTTAACAGAAAGTAATATAGTCCACTGACAGGGTGATGGGTGGCCCATTTTATCAGAATATCTCAATTTAGTGTTTTTTGGCTTGTTGTTTTAATATTTCTTCATTTGATACCTTGAATAATATCTTTCTATAGAAAGTACTTTTTTCATTTCTCATAGCCCTGGAGATTATTTTAAGACTTTTATTTATCTTAAAACAAGCAATATTCTCTAAATATCTTAAAACAAGGAATATTCTGACAAAAATCAGCTTCTTTCCTTATAAATTCTTTTTCATTTGATGTCTGCTTTTTGCTCATTTTGAAATTTAAGCAAAGTTTACCTTCTTTTTCTTATCATTTGATTTTCTTGTTTTGTTTTAGTGTGTTATTTAAAATACCTTCAATAACAACAGTAGCTTGCCAAATATTAGTGAAGGTCATTAATAAACAATTACAAGTAGGATTTTCACTTTTGCAATTTAACTCCTCTGACTTTTGAATACAGATAAATGGTCCCTAAATTCCGTATATACCATCCAATATTTTTTTATATTTTAAAATGGAAGAATAAAAATGATGATACAGAATTTCAAAACAAAATAATAGGAGATTAACATTGGTTAATATATTGCCTATTGTTATCTTCAAAGTAGTTGCTCAGATTACAAGATACCCAGTATTTCTTAACCTGGCCCCAACCTATTTTTTGCCCTGCACCTCCATATCTGCCTCCACAAACTCTTGTTTTGACTTCTTACTTCCAGACATACAGATGTGGCATTTCTCTCACTTTGATGCCTTTGTAGTTGTTTTCCTTATTAGCACATTCTACCTGGATCTTTTTATTTAAAGTTTATTCTTCAAGGTTTATCTCAAATTTCACACCCTCTAAACTAACATGGGATAATGGAAAGTGTGTGGGATCTACAGACATGGTTCTGGATCCCAGATTTGTCACTTTCTTGACTGTATGTATGTAAACCTAAGTTTAACCTCTCAGATCAACAGTATTCAACTAAGGAATGGGACTGGTAGTACTTTGATTACAATGCCTCAAATGTTAAATAAAAGAAGTTAAAATTTAAAACCATGATGACTTTGACCATTCTATAGCTACTGATTGCACTATACTTGTCCTTTTGAAGCCCTACAGGAAAATTTTATCTTAGCTATTCATTCCAATGTTATAGTTCTAAAAATATTCTCCACGAGCATACTTTGCCCCTTTTATCAAGTATTTCAAATCTATCTGATTAAAATCTATCAGTCAAAGTCCAGGCTAGGCCTTCAAAAGTCAGAAACCATACTAGGTGTTTAAGACAGGGGTTTTATCTAAAGAATTAGTCATACAATACTGGGAGTCTGAAACAGCAAACAGAGGTTGCTAAAGGAACAGCTAACACCTGCAACGCTGCAGAGGCTAGGGGACTAGATAAGAAAACCTAGGAACTTTGAGAAGAGGGGCACTCTTATCATTAATACTCAACTCTCTGAAGGAGGTATCATGATTGGTACTATGTTAACAAAGGGAAAACTGCTAGCTGGTCGTGGTAGCCACAAAAGATGTAGCACCTAGTACTGTGCATGTCAAGAAACTCTATGGCTTTTCCTCTAGCTGTTATCCTTTGAAGGAACAACACTTACAGTGTTGTAAATAGGCAGCAAATCTTGTCTCTCTCTCACTACTTTGCCCGTCACTCTGTAGTGTGCTAGACCTTCCCATTGGCAAATCCTAGTTTTACTGTACAGGATCTTTTGGTATGGAAACCATGGAAATTAGACCAAACCAAATATTGTAAGTGCACATATATTTGCAAAGGCAAACCTTCATTCAGGGAGGAGGGAAGGAGCTTCAGTCAAATTTGGGTTTCAGTTAAAAAGCATTGATCAAGAGAGGGACCAAATTATTCACAGAACAAAGAAAGCAGCGAGTTTTTATAGATTTGCTGAGGTGAGCTAAAATACAGTAGGTTTCTATTGGCCGGGGGCATGGTTCCAAAAGACGTTAATTCTTGTATAATATTTGGACCACTAGGTAGTCCTAAAGGAATTTGTGATGTGATGTGATGTGATGTGATGTGATGTGATGTGATGTGTGTGTGTCTGTCTGTCTATCCAGTGGTGCTATTATCCTGTCTAAAGTATCCCAGCCTTGTGGGTCTGGGCCTCATAACAGGGCTGAAGAATTTTAGGTGTTTGGCCTGCTGTAGTTATTGAAGAAGCACAAAGCTTGAAAGGCAAGAAAGAGGAGAGAGAAAAATAAAACCTATATCAGCTCAAATGGGCTAAAGGTAGTATCTATCTATAACAAAACTACAGGAAAACTAATAATGCATTACTCATCTTTGCGACCCTTAAAGTCAGTGATCTTTAAGCTAATTAACAGCAAATGAAGCTAGAGGGTTTATTTAGTTTTTTTCTCAGTAACAATTCCTTCATTTTGTGCAGACATTCAGTTTTTGTGTTTTTATGAGGGTCTCAGGACAGGTCAGTTGAAAAGGCAGAAGAGTAAATTAGTGACATGCTATGATACAAGGGGAAATAGTCTACTGTCCTCAAGGGATTATTTTATTGCCCCAGCCTTTGTCCCACCATGGTGGTCCCTAACTGTCTCTCTAGCAAGAAGGATCTGGTAAAGGAATCTGGGAAATATAGTTTCCAGACTTAGCCCCAGTATCCTAGAGGAAAGAACAAAAGGGTAAGCATGGAGCTGAGAACAAAACATATACAATAGCATAAAGAGAAAATCTTTTAAAGTCATGGACAGCTATTTTGAAAATAATAAGAGGCATTATGGCAGCCATTGTTGATTTCCTATTATCTTGTTTTGAAATTCTGTATCACTTTCACTGTTTTTTAATTGGTTTTTCTTCTGCTTTATTTAGTTTGATTTTAATATGTCTGATGATATGGGAAGCTATTTTGCAGATAACAAGAGGCATTATGGCAGCCATTGTTGATTTCTTCTTATCTTGTTTTGAAGTCCTGTATTGCTTTCACTGTTTTGTTTTAATTGGCTTTATTCTGTTTTATTTTGTTTGGCTTTATTCTGGTAAAAAAAAATAAAGTCGACTTTTCCTTTTGTTTACCCAGGAAGGAACGTCTACTGCTGTGATCACCCTCCCTCCTGGTCCTATAAAGCTGCACCGCAGCCCTCGGCCTTGGCCACCCTCGTGGTCTCCTCCCGGGCAGGCGGGAAGTCTCCCAAAAAGCAGCATCTCGGGCTGTCTCTTTGGGACCCGAAACTCTCTGACCCCTAGAGTGGCCTGGGCTGTTTGGATCAAAAGTCTGCGCAAACCTGCATCTCGGCGCGACTGTTTGGGACTGGTAGGCCCGCCCTTCATCCACAGGGAACTACCTGGAGATCAGCATCTGGGCCGGGTCTGTTTGGGCCCATAGCCCCGCCCTTCACCCCCAAGAAGTCTCCCAGAAAGTAGCATCGCGGCCTGTCTCTTTGGGACCTGCAACTCTCAGACCCGCAGAGTGGCCGGGGCTGTTTGGATTGGGAATATTGTGGAGACTGGCATCTTGGCCAGGTCTGTTTGGGAACGGGAACTTTTCAGAAACCAACATTCTGGCCTGACTCTTTGGGACCTGTAGGCCCTTCACTCGCAGGGAACCTCCTGGAGGCCTGCCTGGGACAAAGCACAGAGGCCTGGCCTGCCTGGGATTCCACAGGCTCCAGGGTGGCCACACCCAGCATTTGCCTTACAACGTGGGGAGCCAGGAGCCCACAGAGGGGAGTTAGGACCCTGTGAGGAAGCCAAGAGCCTGTGGGGGAGCCACTGCCCCTCCAGGAACGGAGAGAGTAACAGGTAATTTGCCACACAAGCAGAGAAAGCTTTGGAACACCGCTCAAAGTAAGGAAATATAGAAAAATGACAAAAGGAAAGACCAAAAGGCAGGTTCAAAGCCCTAGCCCTCCCCAAGAAAGCTTAGAAGCTGTGTACATAGAAGAAAAAAGAAGCCATACACCTGAAATGTCTGAAATGATATCAAATGAAATAAATAT
>PVJX010029251.1:0-23084 GCA_004027295.1 Dolichotis patagonum
GCTAAGTCACTAAGTTACTGAGGCTGAACTTCAACTTTTTTTTTCTCTCTCTCTTTTCTCTTTTTACCGCTACCAGGGATCGAATTCACAATGGCACGCTTGCAAGGCAGGCACTTATGCCTCTGAGCTAAATCCCCAGCCCCCTGGACTTCAACTTGTGATCCTCCTGCCTCAACCTCCCAGAGTACTAGGATTATAGGCATGCGTCATCACATGTGGCTTCATATTTATAATTTGAAATTACGGGGCCATGGATTTAGCTCAGTAGTATAAGTGCCTGCCTGGCAAGTGTGAGGTTGTGAGTTTGATCCCTGGTACCAAAAAAAAAAAAAAAAAAGAAAAGAAAAGAAATTACACATACCAGATGTGGTGATGCATATATGTAACCCCAGCACTGGGGAGACTGAGGCAGGATGGATGACTGCTGTGAGTTCAAGGCCAGTTTGGGCTACATAGTAAGTTCAAGGTCAGCCTGAACTATATAGCAAGACCCTGTCTCACCCTTCCCCCCAATAAAAATATATGATTTTCCATAATTATATGAGTGCACATTTGTTTTTAGATTTCCCCTTTTTAACTGATGTTGCCATGAGTATTTCTACACAAATAGCTTTTTCCTTTTCTTTATGATTTCTTAGAGGCAGTTTTCAGGATCTTTAAAAGAATTTTTTGACATGCCCAGCAGGATTATAAACACTGGATCAAAGAATTTAAGAATGAATATCCATGGCTCCTGGGCATACTAAGCACACATGGTACCACAGTACCTGGTACCACGGTACCAGGTACACCCCTGGCCTCCAATTTCAAAGTGTACAATTTAGAGGGATTTGTTTTCAGCTTGTCCACATATTGTAACATGTGTTAATACCTAATTCCTTTTTACATTTGGCAATGTGCCATTATCTAGATACATCATATTTCTTCTATTCATCTTTCACACCTGGGCTGTTTTGCCTTTTAGATATTGTGAATGATGGCATGTGAACATTCATGTCCAAGTATCTGTTTAAATTCCTGTTTTCTATTCTTTGGGGTATTTACATAGGAGTGGAATTGCTAGATCGTAAGGGAACCCTGTGATCACCATTTTGAGGAACTGCCAAACTGATTTTCTCAGTGGCCACACCTATACCTTACCATAAGCCATGCACAGGTTCAGTTTCTCTACATCCTCATCAACAGCTGTCATTCTCTCTTTTTTTGTGATACTGGAGATTGAACCCAGCATCTCTGCACTAGGCCAACTTGCACTCTTCCTACCTCAGCCTCCCAGCATGCTGGGATTATAGGTATGTATCATACCTGGAAGATCACTGTTTTGTTTTGTTTTGTTTTTTGGTACCGGGGATTGAACTCATGACCTCGTGCTTGCCAGGCAGGCGCTTAAGCCACTGAGCTAAATCCCCGGCCAAGATCACTGTTTTTATAAGAGCCATCCTAATTTATGTACTGTTACATCATTATTGTTTTGATTTATAATTTTCCCAGTGACTAATGAAATTGAACACCTTTTCCTGTTTATTGGCCATTTATTTGCACATCTTTGGAGAAACACCTAATCAAATCCTCTGCATTCCCCCTCTTTGAAAGAAAGTCTTGCTGTATAGTTCAGACTGGCTTTGAACTTACTATGTAGCCCAAGCTGGCCTCAAACTTTCAGCAATCTTTCTGCCTCAACCTCCCTGGTGCTGGGATAACAGGTGTGCGCCACACCAGGCATGTGTTCATGTTTTAATTGGGTTGCTTTCCATTTTTGCCGTGATATGCAAGTATTTTCTCCCATTGTCTTTTTTTGTTTGTTTTTGTCTTTTTGAGACAAGGTCTTGCTATGCAGTTCAGACTGGCTTTGGGCTCACTCTGTAGCCCAGGCTGGTCTTGAACTTGCAATGATTCTCCTGTCTCAGCCTCCTGAGTGCTGGGATTACAGGAGTGTACCACCACTTCCAGCTGTTTGTTCATTTTTGAGATAGAATTTCGCTATATTGTACAGCAGGGCCCTAAATTCCTGGGTTCAAATGGGTTCCTCCCATCTCAGCCTCCCAAGTAGCCAGGACTACAGGTGCCAGTGCTTGGTACTGGAAGTGAAACCCAGGGCCTCACTTGTGCTATGCAGGCACTCTAGCCCCCAGTATGCTCCTCCTTTTGAGGTGGTCAGAATGTTCTAAGACAGGATGGGGGGTGATGGTTGCAGAATTATGAATGTACTAAAATCCACTGGACACTACATAGTTAAATATAAAAAACACTGGGACTGAGACATAGCTCAGTGGTAGAACACTTGCCCAGCATGCTACAGGCCATTGGTTCAATCTCCAGCTTTGAGGTCATGGCGATGACTAAGCCAATCTGGCAGTACTGTATTTCTGTAGCCAAAAACCTCAGTCTGGCCCAAATGTGACCCTCCTGGCATAGCTTCCTACATAGCTAAGAGTAGCTGAGATTATTACTTTGCACCTCCCCCCACACTTTGGGCTTCTTGATAACTATTTATTGCTTATCCTAGCAATCTCAGCATATAAATATTTTTAATTCTTTAAGGGATGGGTGTCATTGTAGTCTATACCCACAGAATAGGTAATACCAAGAGTAAACCTCATATAGACTAGGAGCTGCCTCTCAGTTGGTGGCATCATTTCCTTTCAGCTGGGCTCCTGAATAGTTAGTTACCAATTTCTTATCGCTACACTAGGAAGGGACATTATTTTTTGGCACCTGATTATACTTAGGGTCATTCTTGGAGGTGAAATGGACATCATACTGGAAAACTTTTTTGGCCACGTGCATACTCCCATTAGGCACCCTCGAGTTGGACAGAGTCACAATGGTGTTAGGCCCAGAGATGTAGAGGACTGCTTACCAGGGGAAGCCAGGATAGTGGAGCTTGTGTGGATTGTTTCTAGCCAAGTATGAGAAATGGAAGCCTCCGGGATTGAGGACCAAGGGAGTCAGATCAACCATGTGGCTGCAAGACAGGGCAGAGTTGGGATGTCAGCCCCAGGTCCCTCCACAGTCAGAGAATGCAGATCTGTGACAGGCCCAGCAACTCCTACACACAGAACCCAACCTCCTCCCCTGGGTAATGAGGACAGCAATCACTAAAGAGCATAGCAAGAATTAAGAGATGGGGAGAAAACAGCAACCAAGTCTGGTTCCAGGTTGCCCCCCAAATGTTCCTTTTTCATTTCCCTCGAGTCCACAGTAGATAGATTCCTTCCACCTCTTTGGGTTTGATGACAGATGATTCCAGTTTAATTGCACTTCAGACCCTGAGATGCCCAATTTCTCCATCTGCAGGAAACAAAGGAAAGTTCAGGACAAGCGTGGGGGACTCACCTTGCAGAACAATTCTTATATGAGACAATGTTACGCCCTTTCATTCAGCAGATACATCAATGCCCTTTTGATGGTGGCATTTCAGGGGTATAGGTTGGGGGCTAGAAGCTGGCTAAGGAGGTTCCAGTCCAGCTTAGGGGGTAAAGAGGTGCCTGGAAGAGGTGATGGAGATGCACAGGATAAACAGGCATCTGGAAGGGCAGGCACAGCAGGCACTGGGACGGGTGGGATGACACCCACAGGGAGAGGTGGAAGTGTGGCTAAAGACGTGAGGGAGGCCCAGTTTTGTCTGTCCTTCAAAGTGCCAGGATCCTGTCTAGTGTACCTAGGGCTACCTTGCATACCCAAGGCCAAGGTGGAGCTTGGTGCCCTCAACCCCCACCATGACCCTTCAACCAGGGCAGCCCCCTTTTATCTGCCTTATCCACTGCTGCTCCACCTAACATCTTGTCTGCAAAGGGGCATCTATGGAGGTCTGCAAGCCAGGACCATGGGCCCAGCAGGCAAAGTAGAGACTGTTCTGAGAAAGGGGACCAGGCTACCCTCCCAGGACTGCCTGGGTTAGACGACATTCCGACTGACCGGCTTGCTAGGGAGTGAAGGGAAGGGGCCAAAGACCCTGGGCATAGTGTAGACTGGGGATGACGGAGCCACCACAGAGGTCATGGTGGTGACAGGTGGTAGCAGAGATGGCAGTGGTGGAGGTGGCAGGGTTGGTGGTAGGCATGGAGAGGTTGACCGGTCCTGTAGGAGGATGAATTCTGGTTTCTTCAGTTTGGACTTTCTTCTCTTCTTGGCATCTGTGACAAAAAGTGCAACGAGTTGTCTCCTCGTGCCACAGCAGGGCAGAGTGGGGTTGACACAATGTTGTGGGGTCTTCATAACATCCCTTCAGCAAGGAATGGTGGGACACACACCATGAAGGACAAGACCTCAGACCACCACAAACAGGCAGCAAGATGCATCATCTTACCAACTTCCAGCCGCTTGAAGAAAGAGGATATTTTTTTCTTTTTGTTTGGGGGGGGGTTCTTTTTGAGACAGGGTCTCACTTTGCAGTTGAGGGTGGCCTTGAGCTTACTTCGTAGCCCAGGCTGGTCTTGAATTCACACTGATCCTCCTGCCTCAGCCTCCAGAGTGCAGGGATTACAGGTGTGCATCACCACGCCTGGCCTAAAGAGGACTTTTGTGAAACCAGGTGAAACCAGGGCCTCTGTCTGTATAGGCAGACAAGATCCAGCCTGGGCTGTCTGACCTCAAATGCAGAATTCCACAGGAAGTGACGGTGTTGGCCTGCTGCCCACCCCCACGCACTGTGGGGAGCTGAATCTGCCAAGGGCAACGAAGAGAAACCAGGCCCCAGGGAGCACCTAGGGCTGCCTGTACCCAGCCTCATGGCCATTCTGGGGACATGGAAAAGGCACTTCCTCCATGAGGAAACCCACAGTGAGGAAGGCTTGCAGAAATGGGTTGAGGGAGAGTATCTTCTCTTTTAGGTTTTCTACTTCATTTGATGAGTCTGTCCATAGTTAGAGACAACTAGCATTAATATAATTTTTTTTTTTTGTACCGGGGATTGAACTCAGGACCACACTCTTGCAAGGCAGGCACTTATGCCGCTGAGCTAAATCCCCAGCCCTTATTAATATAATTTTATACGGCCGATCAGAATGGCTTGCCTAGAATGATAACAACTAGCACTCAGCACTGGCCTGGAGCCTAAGAGCCTATGCTATAGATCAACCTAGAACCAAGTCTACATCCAGGATAGCTACAAAGTGACCCTGCACATGTCAGCCAAGCAACTCATGCCTCTATTTCCTCTTCTGTAAAAGAGGTAAAAAATATGGAAGCTATCTTGAGGACAACATGTGTTACTGACCTACCCATCAGACGAACAGGTGACACGGGGGAATCATAGTAACCTGGAAAGTGTGGACCCCCACCCCACCTCCAGGGACCTGGGTCTCCTAGTGTATAGAAGGAATCCCCCCCCACCCAAGGTAGTGTATCACCAAACACGAACACACCAAAGGAACTGAGTCTGCCTAAATCCAGCCAGGGCCTCAGAACAACTAGCCAAGAAGTACAGGAAGACTCAGCAACAGGTCTAAATCCACAGGTGGAACACCCAGAGCATGACACGGTTCCAGCCAATGGCACAGGAGAAAAAGTGAAGTGAGATCATCCCACCTCAAAGCAGGCTTTAACAGAAATGGCCACAGGCCTATGCCTACCACCCTAGAGTGATCACAAATGTCCCAATTTGGACACAAATTATATATATGTTCACCTTAGTGAAAAAGGAACTTAAGAGAAGCCAAACATGGTGGAACACGCCTGTAATTCCAGCCCTCTAGGAGGCTGAGGCAGAAAGATCACAAATTTGACCCCAGTTTGGGTAACTTTGTGACTTAGCAAGACCCTGTGTCAAATTAAAAAAAGAAAAAAAAAAGTTGAGCTGGGGATGTAGCTCAGGGAAAGGGTTTTGAGTTCAACTCCCCACCCAGTGCCTTAAAAACAAAACAAAACAAAAAAAAAACCACTTAAGCCTACTGCTCAAAAACAACATGTGGGCCTCACTGGATCCTGAAATAACAAAATACAGAAAGATTGTAGTAGACCATCAAAATGTAAGTATGGGCCAAACATATCAGTAGTATGAGGACATTGTGAGTTATATTGAGTATAACTACACGGTGGTTACATTAGAAAATATCTTTTTTTGGTGATATGGAGGACTGAAGCCACAGTTTCACACATGCTACCCAAGCACTCAGCACTGAGCTCTTGACTTTGAGACAGGGTCTTACTAATCTGCCCAGGCTGGCCTCAAATTTGCCATCTACCTACCTCAGCCTCCCAAATCACTGAGGTTACAGGTATGTCTTTATTTGTTTTTGTTTTTTGACACAGGGTCTCCCTATGTAGTTCAGACTAGCGTTGAACTCAAAATCAGTTCCTGCCTCAGCTTCCTGAGTGTTGAGATTACAGGCGTACACCACCACGCCTGGCTCGAAAATGTCTTTCTTTAAAATGCATGTGGCTATGGATTGTAGCTCAGTACTAGAGCATGTCTTTAGCACGAGTAAGGCCCTGGGTTCAATTCCCAGCACAAAAACAGAAAGAAACAAAACAATGCGGGGGCCCCTTGTGGGCTGGGATTGAGCCTCACCCCGGGCATACAGGTGCACGCGGTGGATGCTCCTCTTCAGCCGGTCCAGGCGCTGGCGCATCTCCTGCGTGCCCATGCTGTTGCACAGGTTCAGGTGCCCCTGGACGGTGCTGAGGAACTTCGCCTGCAACAGCAACGGAGAGGCGGGGTGGCAGGAAGCCCGAAGAGAGGAGCCACGCGGTGCAGGGGTGGGGAGGCGGGGGTAGTGTCATTTGTCAGCTTCACTCCCCAGGCGCGACGGCCTCAGGCTTCTGCAAGACCCCACCTGCAGCCCGAGGGTGGCGTCCCCACCCGGCCCGCACCCAGAGAAAGGAGAAGAGCCCGCGCTGCTCGCACTCAGCCTGCTTTCTCTGGCGCAGCACCCTCTCTGCCAGCCACGGAGAGCGGTCCAGGGTGTGGAAGAGGCGGCGCAGCGCGCGCTCAGTGTAGGTCGCCGCCTGCCTCTCGAAGTCCTCCACGGAGATGAGCTGGCAGAAGGTCACGTTCTGGGGAAACTCGCTGTCGAACTCCTCTAGGACCTCCATCCGAGTGGCGCTGCAGGTAGCGGAGCCGCCGTCGGGGCCAGCCTCCCGAGGGCCCGGGCTCGGCGACCCCCACCCATCCGTAGGCAAGGGATGAGGGTCCATCCCAAAGGCCAGGGCTGCAGTGACGGGAGGTGGCGGATCCCGCCGGGGTGGGGGCTACGGAGACCCTCCCGCCGCGGCCTCGGAGCCAACGAAAATCCCCTTGGTGTAAAGCCACCACCGCCCCCTTCCGGGCCATCAGCCAATGCGACCCCGCAGAGGGGCGGGACCAAACCCTGCGGTAGCCACACGTGACAATACCCGCCCCTCTGGGCATGCGCTCAAGTCTTCGAAGGGACGAACGGCGCTATGCGGTGTGTGATCTCATGGGAGGGATAAGGATAGGTGGCTTTTCATTTTCACGGAGCCCTTGGTCATCGCCAGGCCCATCTTCCAACTTTTTTAAAGCCCTGCCCCTCAACAGACCTCCAATCCCCTCCCAAGAGTGGCCCTCTACCTCTGCAGTCTGCAGCCTTCCAGGACCAGCACTTCCCTCAGACACAATGCCCACAGACTTCACTGGAGCCCTGACTCCTCAGGCTTTCCAGCCTTAACTCTCCAGCATCATGCACCTCTCCCAGGTCTTGGGGATCCAGTTCCCTTTCCTTTTTCGCAGCCACTTTGCTCTGTACTTGATGTTGCCTTTCTTCACTGGTTTCCCCAGCCCTTTCTTGATGGCCTTTTCCTCTGGCCCCTTGTATGAGTTTCTGAAGGTCCTGTCCTTACCACTTCTAGATCTGGGTTAGAAGCAGAATGATTTAAGAAATCTAAGTCTTTTTCTTGTTCTTCCGCTGCTCTTTTGGTGCTGTGGGTTGTACCTAGGCAAGCACTGCACCACTGAGCTACATCCCCAGCTCTTTGTCATTTTGAAACAGTTGCTAAATTGTCTAGGGTAAACCAGGGGCAGCCACCCAAATAGTTTATGGACTTGCACCACATCTATTGTCATCTCAGGCTTACACTTAGCTTGAACTCCAGACCCATGTTTAAATGCCTATTAGGAATGATTCTTGGGTATCTTATATTGAACATATCCAGATTTGTGCACAGCTTCTCTCAGAAATGGGCTTTTTTCCCTACTTGTTTAACAGCTGGTCCTACTACCTACACTGGTCACTAAGGAGAGTGGGTGTCTTCTATGTCCCTGCACACTCTCCATCAGCCTTGGGATCCATGGAGTACATATAAGAACTCTAACTAGATTCTTTGCTTCCTGCAGCCAAACCACCAGGCTTCTGGGTGCCACTTTTCCCCAACAAAGGAAGTAGCAAGCACTTCTTCCTGTGACTTACAAAATGAACCTTTACTTTAAAATATGTATGATGTGCTCTTTTTCAAACAGGTCAAGTGCCATCCGAGGGAGCAGTTAGATCCCAGATTAATCCCAACATAGTTCACACTTTTATACATTTATTTGTATTTTTTAAAAATATACTGTTGCCTTCTCTGGGCCATACTCAGCCAAGAGAAATTTAAAAACAAGATGACAAAGATTCCACATGGCCTCTGCCTTCGTAATGGGAACTTCAGTTACTAGGATAAAACTGTGATGTAACAGGGCCTGGGGGAAGAACATTGGGCCTGGGGGAAGAACATTGGATGTTAAAGAGTCCAGAGAAGCACCCTGTAGGTGGGCATGCTGGCCTTTCTCCAGCAAGGGCATGAGACAGAGTATGCAAAGAACTAAAAGGTGGCCAGCTCCAGCCATGGCCACTGGAGCCCAGGGTAATGGAGGGTGAAGCTTAGGTGACTCAGGGATTGTGGAGCCCCAAAGGGCTAGGACTAGGATACAAAGGAGCATGTACTTGCTACTGACCATCACCCCCACCCTCCATGAGTGCCAGCGCTTGTTCCACAGTGTTCCAGGTCTCAGCCTGGGGTGAACAGTACATCAAAAAGCCCATCTACACACCTGAGCTTCCTCTCAAGAAGACAGTCTTGAATGACTGTCACTGGGCACACTATGTCAGGTCCTGATGGTAAAGATGGTTCTACAAGCCTACCTAGAATAGAGCTCCTTAGAAGTTCAGCCCCAGCACCTCAATTCCAGCTGAAAGGTATGCCAGGCACCTCCCAGTAGTCCCTGCAGGTTCAGGACACATACGGTGTATCTCTGTAAGAACAAGCTGGCCTGGTTGCTGGCCTTACCTTTACCTGCAGTTCTGCTCCCACTGAGTCCCACAGTGACTGATGCTTGGGTGTAGGCCTCCACTTGGGCCAACATGACTTCTGAGTCTGGTCCTCTTCAAGCCTTCAGGAAAAACTGAGTCCAAGTATGGAAGCCCCTCCATGCAAAGCAGTGGGCCTCTATTTCTCCACAAAGCCCTGGAATCCCTAGTTTTAGCTGGGGTGTCCATGGGAAAAGATCTTCAAATCACAGCCTTTCTGAATCCTGGGCTTCTGCAGTCATGATTGAATGGGCAACTCAGGGAATGATCCCAAGGACCCATCTATCTTCTGATAGAGACCCCAATCCAGCTTCGCACCCATGCCTCAGCAGTCCAAGCACTTACCCTCTGGGCATCTCAGCTTTCACTGCAAGGAAGTGGAGTAAGGCAGCAAACCCTCTTCCCCCAAGCACTGTGGACAGTGAGAAGGGCCTGACCGATGCCCTTTCATCATTGCACTGCTTCCCAGTGGCCCACAGTAGTGCAACAGGGAAAGAGTGTCGGGCAGGCCTGCTAGTGCCTCTCAGTGTGGTGATAGTGTTGGTAGTTGTGGTGGGTGGCATTGGAGACCTGGAATGCAGCCCCACTGGGGCAGGGCCTCCGCATGGGGGAAGGGTGCCCTCTGACCTCTGAGGCCCAGTCCTGGTTAGAATCTCAAGTTTCCATGGAGAAGGGAGTGAACTGGGCAGAGGGGGAGGGGGAGGACCTGCAAACCCAAAGGGACCATCCTGAAAAGAGAGGAAAGAAGGCATTGTGGGTGGGGAGCGTCCCCAAGGCTGGCCCCAGATGCTTTGACAATATCATTGCACTGCTTCTCAGAGCACAGTAGTGCAACCTCGTCAGAGCTTCTGCAGCCAACGGGAGTAGGAGGTGGAGGGTGGCCCCCAATACGAGCAGGGCGGGAAGCCCAACGGGTGGATGGGGCCAGAACCTCAGTTCACTATGGCAAAGAGAAGGGGATCCCAGTGGTGCTACAGTCCTCGGGGGCTTCAGAACCTCAGGCCACCCAAACCCTCCGCAGTACGCTTCAGGTTGTGCAGGAGGAGATTCCAGTCCAGGAGCGAAGTCCGACTGGTCAGACGGGGGAGGGGGCGCGCACACAAAGGAGAGGGCCTGCGCTCAGCGCGGTCCAAAGCCCGCTCATGCAAGGAGCGCGAGAAGCCCAGCCCGAAGACTCTGCATCCTGACTCGGCCTGCTCCTCTGGGAGAAGAGTGGCCCCATCCCAAGACTATGCACCCCTTCAGGCTCAGTACCCCATCCCTGGTCCCCGACCTTTAGCATATTCTCCCCACCGCCCCCATCCTAGCAGATTCTTCTGCTATCGGCCCAGAGCTGAGCCGAAGGGGAGTTCCCGCCCTTCTAGAGTTCCTTGCCCAGAGAGGACCTTGGGTCCTCCCAAGCCCCTCCACGCATCCAGTCCGTGGGACTTTTTGTCCCCCGCCCCAAGCCCAGCTACTCACGAAGACACACCTCCCGGCCAGGGCAGGGGCAAGACGCAGGTGAGCAAGAGGTCCCCACCCGGGCAACCCAGTACCTCGTGGCGCCCTCCCAGCCGCCGGCTCCATCTTAACCCGCTGACAGTCGGAGGGCAGAGCCCCTGATCCTCGGCATAGCACCACGCTCATTGGCCAGCAAGGGCCGGGTCTTCGCCTTCCGCTAGTCTATTGGCTGCTCCCAAAGCGATTTCAAAATAGCCTCCAGGCTCCGATTGGCCCGGCGCCGCCCGAGTCTCGGGTTCCACGATTTTAACAATGAGTTCTACAAACACTTTCTCCCCATTCATAACTTATCAAAAGGAACTTTGCCCGCCTTTTATTAGCTCCAGTCTCTGCAGGGTTTCTAGCGGTGCCGGCAAGAGCACTTGAAAGGCTAGTAGGAAGTGTTCGCCGGACCCTATCCGAGAGGGTGCTGGGACCCCTGGGAAATATCGGAGCCTCTGGCCAAGCCTGTCCATTGAATGGGGTCTCGGGTTCATTTCTTTGTATTGTGTGCTGGGGTTGCTCTCAGCACCCCGCCCCCCATGTTATATTCATTCGGGCAAGGAAAAGGGTTGCATCCCTTTCAGCCCAACCTCAACGCACGGAATGGGTCTCGCCTGTAAACCTCCCAGGAAGGTATGCTATGGAGGCTGGGTCTGAGGCCCCTGTGGCCTTGTGGATCTGTGGCAGGTACCAGGAAGGAGATGCTTGAGTTCTTGTGTGATTGCAATTCACTTTGAGGATGAGCATTCATTAAGTGCCTGTCCTGGGCAGCGAAATAGGTAATGTATTTGTTGCTCCACTCTCACATAGCTCCAATAGGTGTGTGTATTGAGAAACATTTAGGTCACTGAACATCTGTGTCCTGTTCTATTTTATTCTCAAAATGCTGGCAGCAAGTGTTTTTAATGCAGTTTGCTGTGAATCTTTATAAACCTCAATTGTCTTCTCTGAAAAACTGAGAAGATAATGAAAGATACTTCAGAGTCGTTGCCAGGAGCAAATGAGATGCTGTGTAAGCAGTTCACCCAGTGCCTGGTACTTCATATTCAATAAACAAGAAATTTGCTGCTGCTCAGGTTTTTAATTTTAATCTTGTCACACATGTTTGCTCTGGCTGCCCGTGGGTTCTTACCTGCTGTGCACTTGTGGTTTGCTCTTCAGCACTCCTCACCTCACTGATTTCCACATGTGCACGTGCAAGTATATTTCCAGACCACAGGATTTACAGGATATAGTCAGTCCCCACGCCCCCTTGGCACTCACCTCTACAGAGAGAAAGTTCATTGTCAGCACACAGGACTCTGCCTGGATGCCTGATTCTGGCTGCTGGAGCCCCTGACCTAACAATACATACACAGGGGTATGCGGGAAAATGCTAGTAATTGTCCCTAACTACCCAGCAGCCCTCCACTAATGAGGAAAGATACTTTAGTGAATAAATACTCTGGTTTCCTTGCCTTTCAGGTGGAATAACTGTTTTTTGAGACAGGTTCTCACAATGTAGTCCAGGCTGGGTTCAGATTCATGGAGATCCTTTTAGTCTCTCTACCTCCAGAGTACTGGAAACCAGGCATGCACCACCATATCTGGCCAGTGAGATAACTCTGATGAGATCCCCAATAGGACTGAGCTCTGGCTGCCCTGCTCCATTACGGACCCTTTACTTTCCCTTTCCCCGCCCCACTGCTCTGTCCCTAAGTTTTCTAGGATCACTTCTCAACAATCTCCTCCTACTCAAATCTTTTAAGGTCCAGAGAGTGATGGAAGAGGGGTATAGGTTTGTAAATGGTGTTCAAGAAATTTAGCAGAGCAGGGATCAGAAGGTTTTCATAGGGGAGAGGACAGCAATGGACCCAGAGCCTACACATAATCCCATCTTCTACAGTACTCAGTGAGTACAGCTTTTCTCCCACCCTTAAGTAAGGTGGATTGATTTCCCAAATATAAGGTATTCTACTCACACTATTCTAAGCCCCTTCCAGCCACTGGCCACCCCCAGCCTTACCTTTCGGCTCTCTTCTGTTCAGAGAAGCAGCACCCTCTGTCCCAGCAGCTCCTTTACATACCCTACTGTCCTACGCAGCTACATGTTAGCTGAGTTAGCAAGACCAGGAAGCCTGTCATCTCTGCTATCACCTCTATAGGTTACCCCCACACCAGTGAATCTCTTATCTTGCTTGACTTTGGCTCTCCTATTTCTACTGCTCCTATCTTTAAGTTGCAACACTCTGCCTAAAATTGTGTCTCCTGTCTTCCAGGAAGCATCTCTCTAGGTAGCCATTCTTTGTAGTTATTTTCCCTTGAGATACCTTTTGAGGTTCTGTTCTCTTGGGACCTTGGAAGGTCAAGGTGCGGGCCTGAGATGCCTGAACAGCAAGGAGGGTAGGTGAAGGAGCATTTATACCAAGGGTAAAGAAACCTGTGATACTGATTTCCAACAGATGGGGAGAATCCTCACCCAGCCCTTGGTCAAAGATAGGTGTCAAGACTGCCACAAGTGCCAGGAGGATGGGTCCTTACTATAAGGGATGATGGGGCTGAAGAGCTTAAGCCCCATTCCAGCTGTCAGGAAAGAGTGGGGCTCCCACTCATCCTAACCTGGGGGCCCAGCCCAACAGGAAAGTTCATTAAGTGTAGGAACTGGCACATTGAGATCATCTGCCATTGGATCAGCTAAGAGTAGACAGGAGAGCTGATTGGTCAGGGAAGTATTGGAACTCATGGAAGAGCATCAAAAAGGCTTGGCCAAGTTCAGCAGCCAAGCTGGAGACAGGTTTTGCACCAAGGAAGAGATAGTAACTGTACCAGGGATGGCTTGGCACCTCCTGATCACCCCCCAGCCCCCAACTCATAATAAATACAATCACAGACCAACATTCTTTAATCACAAAGGCACTTGAGGACCCCTACAAACCCAAAGTCTCCACCAAGAGTGGCCCTGCAGATGTCCTACCCTGCCACTTTACATTCATCCATTCGCACACTCAGAGTTCATCGTGACCTGCAGAGGGCTCCGCACCAGGCTTGATGAAGATGCCTTCCATGGCCTTCCATGTATTATGCGTGTTGGCACTGGGCATGCCGTGCACCTCGTGTTGCCCACGGATAGGGCTCCCATACTGCTCACCGGTGACTGACAGGAACACAGAAGTGCCCACGTGCTGGAAGCGCACAGCAGCCTCACGCTCCCAGTGCTGCCCAGAGCACCGCACTGTCCACAGGTCCAGGTCGTCACCCTCACCGTCTTCCCCAAAAGCACTCACCTCCTGGGGGGGGGTGAGCATGGGGGACAGTAGTCAGCACAAAGAGCACACTGAGTCCCTTGGCCTAACAATAGCACTTGTACCCAATGCACTAAACTTCTCTAGTCCTTTCCTTGTACTGCCCTGAGCTTCAGGTTCCACAACTGCAAAATGGGACACAAGGACCCCCCTCTCCAGGACGCCCTGCCTAAGGTGGGAACTTTGGGTTCATACACAGTGTTGTATCTGTATGGTGAGCACTGGTCTCCACAGAAGTAAGGTTTTTTCCTCCATGTTCTCCCAGACCTATCACTTCTAAATCCAATGGCTTCAGGCTGACAGTTCAAGGTCTCTATTTCCAACTTTTTTCTCCGCAGACTCCCCAGAAGCAACCTGAGCTCCATCCCAGCCCGTGAACTGCAATGACCTCAGTGCCTTGGTACAAGCTCTCACACAGCCTGGAAAAGCTCCTCCCAAAGTTCTGCCCCTAGTCTCCCACGCGGAGGTCAGGACCTTTCCTGACGGCCAGGGCGGAGACGTACCTGGTTGTTGGACAGCGGCGACAGGAAGTGGTGCGTGTGTAGGTTCTTGCCAGTGAGTACGTGCGTGAGCCGCACCGCCTGCCCACAGCGAACAGGGGACCCACGAGGGCACCCGCCCTCCGGGCCTCCGCGGATCCGCCAGTAGCTATTGGCGTCGTCTGACGCCTCCACGCCGGTCACCGACTGTTGGCCGCTACCTGAGGGGTGACACCACGCCCGACCCCAACGTCTCTGTCAACTGCGTAACTCCTGACTCCAAGTTTCCCCAGCGACAGGAGCACTGGGGCTCCCGTGGCTCAGCTCCTGCTCCGCCGGGCCTCCCGACTACCCCGCCTGTCCCGCGTTGCGTCTGGAAGACTCCCTCCTAATCCCAGTCTTGGGCTCTCAAGGCTCCCAGCAACACCAGATCCCCGCCCCACAGCCTCCTACAGCCTTCTCGCCTTCGCCCCCTGGCGATCGCCTCTCGCAGGCTCCAACGTACCGGACCCGTATTTGATGTCATGCGAGTGCAGCCGCACCCTGTGTTGCGTGTTGAGCAGCTTCAGCACCGACCCGCAGGTCACAGGCCCCACGCCGGTCTTGGTGGCACCACCGCCTTGTACCAAGCGCACTAGCAGGAGCGCCAGCAGCACCGGCCCTGCAGCCGCGCAGCAACCCGCGCTCCGCATCGCCCCCGCCAGGCTAATGCAGCTCCGGACGCGGTCCTCTTCCGTCCCCTAGACCACCAATCCGGCTCTGACAGCGCCCGCACGCAGCAGCCAATCGCGAGCCCGCGCGGCGCTCGACCTACGCTGTCATTGGGATGACGAAAGGGGACCAGCCTCCAGCCTGCTGTCTCCGTAGCTAGGAGGGTGGAGCTGGAGACACGAGGAGGGTTTTAATTGGTCCACGCTTCCGAGGACTCACCAATGAACGTTAAGGGGCTGGTGGCGGCGCAGCCGAGCGATAATAGAGCTCTGGGCAGCACCTGTGGTGAGCGCGCCGCGCTCTGGGGCTGCTGAGCCTCCTCATCCTCTGCTCAGGTCCCAAGACCTTGCAGGTTTCTCTACGGAAGTCCCTTGACCCTGAATGTCTGGGAACTAAGTCAAGTGTCTCTCCCCTAACACCCCCAACAGGATCACTAGGTTTTTAGAGTCACTTAGTGGACGGATCCCAGTTACCGAATCTCCTGGCCTTTAGCTTCTGCACCTAGGGGTTAATTCCCCTGTGATTTGATTGTAGTTTCCTGTCTGACATTGGGTCACATCAGTCTTTGGACGCCGGGATTTCTGAAGTCCCGTGGTCACTTAACTCAGTTCTTTGGTGGCAGAATCTCATGGTCATTGGGTTATCGGGCAGCAGAGGGCAGCACGGAGCTATGAAGTTTGAGGATACATAGCAAGTTCTCACCACCAGAAAGCCCCAAAGCTATTTTAGGAAACCTCATCCGAGGGAGATCGAGAGACTGCAGGAACCACGTTGGGTGACTGGCATGAAGTGGGTTCCCGTTTTGCTGCCTCCCTAGAGGGTTGTCAGCTCAGACTTCAAGGAAGGAAAACATACCACCGTTTACTTATTCAGGAAACATTCTTATCTTGACTTAACTCTAGAGCCTATGCCGGGCATCATGGAGTAACTGACTCTGGGCTATATTATGCAAGACTGATAAAACTTCACTTGAGACACTAGCAAAGTAGCGGTTAAAGTTTGGATTTAATTAAGTCATCCAAGATTTTGCATCCAGAAAATCCAGACGAAAGCCCTTGTAATGACATGTTAATTTAGATGATACACCAGTCAGTATGCCTCCACACTGTTGAGGTTTGCTTTTTCACTGTGCTAGAGATCAAAATCAGGGCCCCAGGGCTAAGCAAACACTCTACCATTGAACCATAATCCTCTGTACAATTTGGGGTTTTCGTGGTTTTTTTTTTTTAACGAGCAGAATATATTTATTGAGAGAAAGAAACCTTCTGAGAGAGAAGAGGTCCCGAGTGGGTTGCCCAGTTTTCATGTTTAATGTTGTTTGTTTGCAGTATTGGGGATTGAACCCAGGGCCCTCACACTTAGCCCACATCCCAACCCTTTTTTACTTTGAGACAGGGTTTGCTGAATTGCTAATTTATCCAGGCTACACTCCAAGTTCTGATCCTCCTTCTTCAGCTTCCCAGAATTCTGAGATGACAGGCGTGTACTATCATCTGTGCCTTGCTTTTTGTTTTCTGAGGCAAGTTCTTTCTCTTTTGTTCATATTAGCCTTGAACTTTTAGGCTCAACCAATCCTCCCGCCTCAGCCTCCTAAGTAGTGGGGACTATAGTTGCACATCACCCTTTCCATCTCATTTCACCTTTAAAAGCTTCCCACCAGAAATGGTGGTGCATGCCTGTAATCCCAGTACTCAGGAGGCTGAGGTGGGAGGTTTGCTATGTTTTTGAGGGCAGCCTGGGCTACACAGTGAGTTCAAGGCTAGTGTGAACTATATTGTGAAACCCTGTCTCAAAAATAAATAAAATAAAATAAAAGCTTCCTTATGGCTCAGCCTCCTCAGATATGCTCATAGCATACTGTGGCACACATATTTCCTTTGCAGTGCTCCATTATCCCCAACAATATAATGCTTTGGAAAATCTCTCTGATTGGCATTGTAGTTGACAGTCAAGACCCAAGAACCAGAGTGGAGGAAGCCAGTATGGCTCTCCTCTGACTCATGTGAGGCCCTGTGGTTTCTCACAGCTTTTCTCCTCCCTTCCCCTGCAGACCACATTTCCTGGCTCACCCTATGGTCAGGTGCTCTGGACCAATTGTGATCTCTGTTACGTAGCCTTCACCTTCCAACCATAGTTTGTTTTCAGAATCAGGTTCTCAAGAGAGTCTGAGCAGGTATCTTAGGTCCAAGGACTGCTCAAAGTGCAACCAGCTGTGGAGAGGAGGAAGGGGAGTAGCTAATCAAATATGACCACAAACAATTCCTCCCAGCTCAGGAGTGGGGAAGAGCTCAGTGGTAGAGTACTTGCCTAGCATGTGTGAGGTCCTAGGATTGATGCCTGGCATCATGAAAGGGAAAATAGTTCGTCTTACCCTTGCAATCAAAGAAGATTATGTTCATTTTTCCTCTCCCTTGTGACTTGCTTTGAACAATAGAATGCTAAAAACGTACTGTTTGAGGATTCTGAGCACTAGCCATGAGAACTCCTAGGAAGCCAGTCATGGCATTGTCCTGCCATAACAAAGTGCAGGTAAGATTACTGCATGGTGAAAGACTGTGTGGAGAGAAACTGTAGGGTGAGGGCATATTAGGATCATTCCTGATTCAGCCCATTCCCAGCTGATAGTAGTCACATAAACAACTTTGGCCTATACTACTACTCAGCTAAGCCTGTCAACCCTGGTATCATAAGTGATTTTTTTTAAGCCTTGGGGTGTTGTACACACAGCAAGAGATAGCTGAAATAAGATCTGAGGATGCATGCCTTTAGTACAAGATGTCCCTATTTCCACAGGGGCTGTTCCCAGTCATTCACAAGATAGGGGTGGGGCCATGTTCTCCTCTTCCTTGATATGACAGTGGCACCTGGGAAGCTAGTGGAAATCACAGAAGGTCTATTTCTTAGCCCTTGAAGGTTTGTCTCTGTGTAATTTTTTTTTTTTTTTTTTTGGTACTGGAGATTGAACTCAGGACGCTTGTACTTGTGAGGCAGGCAACTTTGCTGCTGAGCTAAATCCCCAGCTATGAGAGCTTCTCTTTTGGTTCTTTTCTACTGACAGGATTTCTTGTCTTGAGATGCACCATCCATATTTGTCTTCAGCAATTGGTGCTAATAACCAGAATCTCTCAATTCACCCCAATTTCAGGCTTCTGAGAAAGCACCAATCAGCCTAGCTTGGAATAGGTTCTAGAACCTGTGGGCAGGTATTAAGGCACCCAGATACCACAAGGGCTGTGGAGGTGGTGGTAGGTACACTCAGAGAATGGCCATTTTGAGTCAAGTGCATGCTCTAAAAGATCTCTGCCATGCCGGGTGTGGTGGCTCATGCCTGTAATCTAGTGCTCAGGAGGTCAAAGCAGGTGGATTGCTGTGAGTTTGAAGTCATCCTGGGCTACACAATGAGTTCAAGGCCAGCCTGAACTATATTGTGAGACTGTCTAAAAAAAATTAAGTAAATAAATAAATAAAAGATCTCTGCGGGCTGAGGATTTAGCTCAGCTGCAGAAGTGCCTGCCTGGCAAGTGTAAGGTCATGAGTTCCATCCCCGGTATTAAAAAAAAAAAAAAAAAAAAAAAAGATCTCTGTCACAAGAGCTCTGTAGAAAAAAATGTGTGTCTCTGATTCACCCACCTTAAAACCCTGGTCCCACTGAATTGAAAGCTGAGTGAGTGTGGGTCTGACAGGTGTCCAAGGGACCATCCCTACCTGGCTCTAGGGGGACTTTATAGTGGTTGTGTCTTATACATGGGTCCCTGGGCTGTAGCATGGTCAATCTTGGCCAAGTAGGCCTGGCCTCTGTGCACTTGGGTGGACTCCAGGAAGAGGTGAGTGAGACAGAGCCACCAAACTCCTCCTTACCCCTCAATGGCAAAGTTTTCTCATGTTCTCTTGTCTGCTGCTGAGGTCTTCCCACAGGGGCAGCTAGGGGAGAGGGTGAGCTGTGTCCTGGGAGAAATGCACAGATAGGGGAACCAACAGGATGCCACAGTCATAGACCTTTCTAGAGAGGATCATCCTGGCCAGAACCCTTGCTGGAAAGATAGTTCCATTGTCAGCCCTATGTGGCCATTCCACAGCCTAACCAACTGGCAGCTGCTATGTGCCCTGGAATGGCAACTCCAGATTCTTGAGTTGGACCTGAGAAAAACAAATTAGGAAGAAAATTAACTGAGTGTATCAGGAGGGGATGGCTGCATGCTTCCTCTAACGTGAGACAGTGACATGACAAAACAAGAAGGAAAGCAAACTGTGGTAGCACATACCTATAATGCTAGCACTCTGGGAGGTTGAGCACAGCCCGAGTAACTTAGCAACTTAGCAAAACTATCTCAAAAAAAAAAAAAAAAAAAGGAGCCACCCACCCCTGGTGGAGAGGAAGTTCCCCCAAAAGCAAGGGCCACAAGAGAAAGGAGACAAGGAGCCCTAAGTGTCTTAAAAAGAAAGAAAACTTACAGACTAGAGAAAAAAAGATCAGGCAGAAAGTAGCAAAGCAGCTGATAATGCAAGAGAAAGCTGCCACTCCTGCCTGGCAGGAGGGTTCTGGGGTCAGAGCGTTGCCAGCTGTCATGAAGGTTGGCTGCCATCAGGGTGGCCCACACTGAAGGACTACTCAAGAGTAAGTGCACAGGCACAGGGGGAGGCAAGCGGCAGTCTCAGGATGAGGAAGACTGTGTTCCGTTTATAGATGTTTTATTTCTGTTTCTCCCATTGGCACCCCTGCAAGTGTTAGCAGAGGTCCTCATGACATTCAGCCCATCCTGACCCTGCTGAGGGTAGTGGCTGGCTAGGTGGGCAGCCACTAAGGACCAGGTGAAGAAGCAGGGAATTCAGTACTCAGTATGGCTTACGGGGACTTCACGGGGGATCACTGTGGCCTGTGTCCACAGAGTGCCTGCTCGTGGCCTCTAGTTCAGGCTCCAGGTGGTCCTGGTAATTGCTCTCCTCCTTGGAGGAGTCCATGCCCTCGTCTTTGTTCTCTTTGTTACCATTGTCCTCAGCCTCAGCGTTACTTTCATTGTCCTCAATGTTCATCATCACATCAGACTTGGAGAGAATGGAGCCTGTGCCCAGGTTAGAGGACCCAAAAGGTCTCGGTTGTGACAGGCTTTTGGGGGACTGCATCTCAGTTGTAATAGGCTCCCAAGGGCTGAGAAGCTGGTGGATTGACGTGTCAGGCTCTGCGGCATGGTTCTGGTTGCTTCTGGTCACTGGCACAGGCTGACTGGATGGAGACGTTGTGCTGCGCTGGGGGACACCCAGCCGACGGGAGCCAGGCTTCGAGGTGTTGCTGCTGGCCTGGGAGCTGTGTGCCTGGGAGGCCTGCCTTGAGGCCTGAAGCACCTGCTCAGCCTGCTGCAATTTGTGCAGCAGGCAACTCCAGTTCATCTCTGAGGACAAAAGTATATGGGAGCCCTTCACCTTCTTGAAGCCCAGGAAGAGGTCCATGAGAGCCTCAGTGATGGGGAAGGAGATGAAGCCAAGCTGCTTATTGAGGCTGTTCTCATACTTGTACTTGACAGTGAGCAAGGACACTGCCTGATCCACTAAGTAGTTGATGATCTCCTCAAAACAGGGGTTGGAGAGGTGGGACATACTGGATTTGGGCGAGGTAGAAGACGATGGCTTCTTCATGTTGGAGTTCTGTGCAGCAGCCAGAGGAGAAAAAGCAGACATGTCATCCCTGTCAGTTTTCCCCTCCTGCTGCCCTATGACACTTAACATCTGCCCACACTCTTTGGCAGTCTCACTAGCCCTGTCTGACAGAAACCATGCTTGTCACACAAAAGGTACAGCCCTGTCACATTTGACATGCTGTCACACTCAACGGCTAACCCTCACACTCACTTCACCTGCCTGGTCAGTCAGGCCTGGGGGCAAAGTCATGGACCTTTGTCAGTGTCAGCAAACCTGAGCCTCAACAATGCACAGGCCTGTGTGCAGAGGGAAGCATGTTGGGCCTGCATCACAGAGGGAAGGTTGGGAGATTGTTGGGGACCACCAGAATAGGTCACCTAAATATCTATACCCTTCCTGGGCAAATTCCCATCAGCAGGGCAGAGAGATCTGAGTGTCCTGCAGCTGTATTAAAGGGACTCACACATAGGAGAGATAGGGCCCCACCTGGATGAAGGCTGCTCTCCATAAGGAACAGGAGCTTCCTTGTGTGAGAAGGGCTCCAAGATACACATAAAATGTTGAAAAAATGCCTATGATTTAAAAAAACAATAGCCTTTATTCATTGTTGACAATATTTTAAAGTAGTTAGACCAAGATTTCTGGTCTTCCAGTAGCTTTTACTTGCCAGGAGATGTCCCTAGTGATTGCCAATGATATTGGCTGCTAGGAGTGGTGGATGAAGGAGACATTTCCCTGCCAACTTGTCCCAAAGCCTGCCAGCCCCTCTCTTGATAAGGTACCTCTGGACACAGTGAAGCAGATGGGGAAAAGCTCCTTACAAAGGGCGTGAATGAAGAGTATACAGGGAGGAAGAAGAAGAAGAGTAGGGACAGGTGAGTGGGTACCAGGCTGGATTCTTGAGACATTCCTGTCTGGAGGCTACCTCCACTTTGGCCCCAGAGGCAGGCAGGGTAAAGTGTAGGCCATGCTTTAGCTGGGCCCTCTGGCTGGAGCTAGGGCCACAGGTAGTTTCTGAAATTTGAGCCAGATGCCTTGTATTTGGAGTAGAATAAGGGACTATGGACATTGTATTTTTCTGTGGTTGTCACCTTGAGCTTGACTCTGTTGGCCGCTTGGCTATTAGACACAGAAGGGGAGTTCAGTCTACTCCTGCTTTTTCCATGAGGGTTGGCATCTGTGGTGTGGAAAGAATCACAGGGCTCCTTCCCTTCGGCTGGCTTGGAGTCTGGCAGCCCCTGACTGTAGTTAACTGGGGATTCTGGGGCAGGCTTGGTGGGGAAGAGAGGGCAGCCATCAAGGCAGCGGGCAGCCCTGAGCTTGTTTGCACCCTGGCTGATAACACTCTGCAGAGCAGGGAAGAGATGATGTTTGGCCAGGAAGTCCAAGGTATGATGGGGCTCATGGAGAATGCAGTAGCCAGGCAGATCAAAGGATGTTGGCTGACTCCCCAAGGACTTCTTCTCCTTGTTGAACTTCTCTTTGAGGAAAATCAGCTTCCGTTCTCCAGGTCCCAGTTCTGATGCATCAGGTGTTCCTGAACTGGAGCCCAGCAGCCCTGAAAACCAGGACACGGGCTGCTCCTGGGTCCAATGGCTACCAGTCTGGCTGCGCAGTGAGTTCCACAACAGGGAGTCCCTCTGGGAACAGGACTGACTCCAGCCTTTCTGCAGAGAGAGAGGGAGACTCAGAGAGGTGATCAGGCTGAGGGGCTTAGGTCCACCCTCTCCATACTCCCCTACACCATGATCCCAGATCTCACCCCTTTGTTCTCCAGCTGTAGCAGTCGCTTGAGGTTTTTCTCCAGCAAGAGTTTGTCTCTCACAGGTGGTAGTGAACCTAAGCCTCGGGGACCTAGATTACCATCCTGGCCATGGGAGCCCAGCTGGCCAGCTGTGAGGCTGCTATGAGAGTCAGATATAGAGCTGGAGCAGGATGGGTAATTATTGGGACGTCCAGTGCAGAGGCTGGGCCGAACACGGTGCCGCTTTACAGTGCTGAAGCTGGGTCGGGCACGCACCTGTCGCTTCCCACTTGGTGCCTCTATGAAGTCCTGCACCTCCACCAGTGGCACCCCAGCCTCTGTCTTCATGGTGGCTATGCGTTCGGCTGCCTCTTCCACCACTGTCTGCAGGCTGTCCAGTACCTGTCCTTCTGTCAGGAAATCTAGGAAGCTGCCAAAAGGCTGAGGTCTCTTAGGGGTTTGGCAGTATCCCTGGTATGCTGAACTGCCACCCACCGATGCAGGGTGTGGC